>JAYMSW010000769.1:0-19703 GCA_036897725.1 Erodium texanum | reverse complement strand
TTAGGCCTCATTATTGGTGGGGCCAGCCCTGTGTAGAACTCATGCTTCTTTTTTTCAAGTTGATCCTAGATGCATCTGCTTTCTCTTGAGAGTTTCGATGTCCATCTCCATCCTTCCCATCTGAAAAAAAAAAATGAAGCCAACATCTTCATAGGCCGTAAGAACGGTGACTCTGATATCATTATGTTACGGTCCTATTTGTGACTGATTAACCTTAATACTAAAATATGATTGATAATATGCTCGATGTCTTTATTTCATACTATCATGTATTTATATATAGACAGATTTGGTATCTTAAAATAAAGTACATAATAAGAAATTAACTATAAATACCTAATTTGGAATTATATGGAAAGATATTTCTTTCTCTTTGTAGCTATTAATTGAGATTTTGTATATCTTATTTCCTTTTTACTCTAGATACTAGCGGGGTTGCAGGATGAGGTCATAACATAGCATTTGTGTCCATTTGGAGCTCCATTTTGTTTAATTTTTTGAATCTTGTAAACTCAGTTGTGCTGATATTATTAAATGTAATTGGAATTTCATCATCTCTACCTACGAATATGTGATTTCTTTCATAATTCAGTCATCAGTCACTAATAAAGATCATCAATGATGTCTAAACAAATCTATAATAATTAACGAGAAAATCATGGACTTTTTATTGAATCTCGTAAACTTAGTGGAGTCCCAATCGTTGTTCATGACAGGATCAAGAACTACCAAGCATCGGGAAAGATTCACCTAAAAATAGATTTAAAAGCAATGCACCAACCACACTAATAATATTTTATAGAATAAAATTGCAAAAGATTCAATGAATTAGGTGAAAGAAACCATTTTAAACTCCATGAGTGATGATTGATGTGTAAACAACGTGGACTCCAACATCTTATTAATCATCTCATGCACACTTTTTTCACCTCCACGATTCTCTATTTATTATTTTTATTTATTGTAATTTTTTTCACGGAATTCAATGTTTATATTTCATTCAAATAATGATTATGTTGTAGTAAAAATAAGTTATAAGATAATTATTTATGATTTGCCAATAACTATTTATGATCTTTAAAATAACTAAATTAAATAAATATAAAATTCTAGATTTCAATTATGAATTTAATTATCAATCCTTTATTCCGTAATGGAATATAGTAATTTTAAAAAAGTTCGGTAAATCTGAATTGATTAAACACATAAAAGGTAAAACAAAACAGCAAAAGAGGATTCCAACATTCGAGGAAGAAGGTCTTGTTGCAAGTAGTAGAAGTGTGCGCCAACTAATAACTGACTGTTCAAAATAATTAAATATTTTATCTTCTGATTTGTGGACGCCACGTCACCAACTACATGGCATTCCAGTATGGGCTCGTCGGCGCAGCTTTCAAAGTTTTGGCTTATTGACTCATTAATCCTTGTTAGTTCCGGTCATAAATAAAATTTAATTAATATATTTTAAACAATTTACTTGGGTCAAATGCCGTTGGCTTGATTGGCTTCTCTACCTTCACCAACTACAAGATAATAGTATTTTATTAACATCAAGGGTGTTTGTGTCGGTGCCGGGCGTAGGACCCAGTCATCTGGTTCAGGTCGTCAGTTCTGCTGGCTCTAGGTTTCTGGACCACCACTCTCGATGATAGTGATAACAGGTTTTATCGTCAGATAGTCTGACAGTTCGATCATCCCGACTACGACGTGTTTAGTCCTTGCTTGAGTCAAGTAGGAACATCCATCCAGGGCGAGAAAGCGTCATTTTAGATGTATCTTTTGAGATACACATTGCAGGTGGATTTCATTATATCAAAAAAAAAAAAAACATCAACAGTTGGATTTTTTTGTAATCACTCATTAATTTTTTTTAGTAATTGAAATCCACGTATTTGGGACTGAAAGTTTCCAACCTCTTTAGTTAAACTTAATTCTCCTATCAAAAAATCTCTTTTAAGCTACATATAATTTGAATTTAAGTTTTAGTAGAGCACTTGAATGATTAACCTTGCAATTTCATATTGAAAACAATGAGTTTGAATAATCAAAATTACTCATAGTTTTAAGAAAATGAAATGAAGAAAACATCAATATTCACGATAATATGGTTACAAAAAATTCAGAAAAAAAAAAGGAAATAGAACTACAAAGTTCATATATTTCAGATATTAAAAAGAAAACAAATTAATTAACTAGGGCAATCACTACACTAGCCATTGAAGCCGAATAAGCCAAGCAATCACGTCAGGGTTGGTGGAACAACCCCCGGCTTAAATACAGCCAGTCCTTCTCGTCAAAAAACCCGCCCACCCCTCCCCCCCCCCCCCCCCCTGCCGATCCCAACCGTCAAATCTCCGACAATCCAACGGATCATATTCCTCTCTTCTCTCATAAGTCCTTATTTATGGACCCCACCTCAAGGTCAATAAAATAATAGAATCCAACGGCTCTCGTCGATCTGAGCACAAAAATCTGACATAACCCAGTGTCGTCGGCCTATAAAAGAGACTCATATGGTTAGTGAAAGAGTCGCCCAGAGATTTTTTCCCAATCCACTTCTCTGCAACTTCCTTCTCCAGATCCAGAGCTTTTTCCCTGTTTTCAGGTTCATTTTATGGTCAAATCTCGTTCCTTTTGTTTGTTTTGGTGTCAAAGTTTGCTTCTTTTTGCTTCCTCTGAGAAGGGTATTAGATCTGATTTTGGTTTATGATGGTTATCGTGTTTGTGATTATTGGGTAGTTGTTTTTTTTGTACTGTATTATAGTTTTTGTAGGTTTTAAGTTCATGAGATTTGGTGGGATCTTTGAAGGGTTTTGCTGTCCTGCGTTTCAGTAAGATCAATGAGATCTTGTTTATTTTTCAGATTTTTTTGACTAGTGGTTCAGAATATTGCGTATACTGTATCGTCACTGTGGTGATTGCTTTGGAACATATTGACTTTTGATAAGGAGAGAGAGGGCTTTGTTAATTGCTTTCTCTTTTGTATTATTCACTTTTGGAATCAGGGTTTTGGAGTACTTGACAAGACACCTTGCTTAGATGCTCTTCTAGTACCCTACTCTAGTGCTTATTGCAGAAGAATCTTTTATCTTTCAGCATCTAAATTGTGATAATGCCTTCTTATCTGTTTTCTTATTCTGTGCTTTGTTTGTGAATGTGATCTGCAGCTTGAGGAATGGAGACCTTCCTATTCACCTCTGAGTCTGTGAACGAGGGCCACCCCGACAAGCTCTGTGATCAGATTTCTGATGCAGTCCTCGATGCCTGCCTTGAACAAGATCCCGACAGCAAGGTTGCTTGTGAGACTTGCACCAAGACCAACATGGTCATGGTCTTTGGTGAGATCACCACCAAGGCTAATGTAGACTATGAGAAGATCGTGCGTGACACTTGCAGAGAGATTGGGTTTGTGTCTGATGATGTGGGTCTTGATGCTGACAACTGCAAGGTCCTTGTTTACATTGAGCAGCAGAGCCCTGATATTGCTCAGGGTGTCCATGGCCATCTCACCAAGCGCCCTGAGGATATCGGTGCTGGTGACCAGGGTCACATGTTTGGCTATGCCACTGATGAAACCCCTGAGCTCATGCCCCTGAGCCATGTCCTCGCCACCAAGCTTGGTGCCCGCCTCACTGAAGTCAGGAAAAATGGTACCTGCCCTTGGTTGAGACCTGATGGCAAGACCCAAGTCACTGTTGAGTATTTCAATGAGAATGGGGCCATGGTTCCAATCCGTGTCCACACTGTTCTTATCTCCACCCAGCATGATGAGACTGTGACCAATGATGAGATCGCTGCTGACCTCAAGGAGCATGTGATCAAGCCAGTGATCCCTGCCAAGTACCTTGATGAGAAGACCATCTTCCATCTCAACCCATCAGGCCGGTTTGTCATCGGTGGGCCACATGGTGATGCTGGCCTAACTGGGCGCAAGATCATCATTGACACCTATGGTGGGTGGGGAGCCCATGGTGGTGGTGCCTTCTCAGGCAAGGACCCCACCAAGGTGGACAGGAGCGGTGCCTACATTGTGAGGCAGGCTGCCAAGAGCATTGTTGCCAGTGGACTGGCCCGGAGGTGCATTGTGCAGGTCTCTTATGCCATTGGTGTCCCTGAGCCATTGTCTGTGTTTGTTGACACATATGGCACTGGAAAGATCCCTGACAAGGAGATCCTCAAGATTGTGAAGGAGAGCTTTGACTTCAGGCCAGGAATGATTGCCATCAACCTTGATCTGAAGAGAGGAGGCAATGGGAGGTTCTTGAAGACCGCTGCATATGGACACTTCGGAAGGGACGAAGCAGACTTCACATGGGAGGTTGTGAAGCCCCTCAAATGGGAGAAGCCCCAAGAGTAGATTTGTTCCACTCTAAAGAAGATCAATAATCTGCAATATGGTGTCAAGTTGTGTTCTTTTCTTTTTATTTACTTGTTATGTCTTGGCCATGTAACAATGGAGTCCCGAGTCCAAGTAGGTGGTGATGAAGCACTAGAAATGATATTATGATTGTTGGAAAATTTGAGTCAGCTGCTGAGCAGTGTCAATGTATTAGTATACATTTCAATGTTTGACAGCAAAATTATGATTAATCTACTTGTATTTTTTGGCACTCAGCTTCAGCTCCCTATCATGCTATATGGTACACTTTGTGATGCATTGGTCCTATACTTTCCTTGTGGCTCTTGTAGGCATATTTTACCAATAAGTAATATCAGATCTAAGATTTGGAAGTTATAAGGTTTAAGGAACCTCTTCCCATTTGTCACCCAACATGGTTTGTTGTTCCTTCTCCATTTTCCTTTAAATTTCTTGCAAGTGAAGAAACCTCCATTAATAGACCCACCAAATGTAGTGCCTCTATCTTGTATGTGTGGCACAAGTTGGTCCCAAAGGACACTATCATTTAGAGAAGAAGAAAGGGCATGTGCTCACTAGAGCTTGTCAAATTGGTCAAGGCGAGTACTATCTCTTGTGAGAAGGTATTTGAATCTTAGGTTGGAGATTAATCTTTGGTTAACCTACGTTAGGATTATGTAAAATTTCATGTTTTGTTGTCAATCAAAACAAGAAAGAAAAGGGCATGACCTTGTGCCCTTTTGGAGGACACATGAGAGACAAATTTTCTGTTGAGCTCAACACTTTCAACTCAACTCATATCCATTGTTAACAAGGTCAAAATGTACATAAATGAATTACAAATACTTCAATCTTCACATCTGTAGTTATTATTGTCTGTGATGAATTGATACTAAGAATGTTTCATCACTCTGACTTTAAGGTTACAGAAACCTAAAAACGATCAGAATTACGACGACAACCATGAATCAATCACCATATCATCAGAAATTGGCATAAAATGACAGAGAAATCAGTTGTGTGTTCTTTTTCTTCCACCAACACAAGCATGAACATTACATCAATAAACAATCTTGAAGTACAAGCTACCCAAATCCTATACACACCATCCCTACTAGTTCTTCACAGCCTCTTTACAACAACATATTCATACACAAACAATCAATCTCTTCAATTAATCTACAAATATTACTACCAGAACGAACAAGAGAGGAACAAAGAAAAAGAAATTAAAATATAGAATAAAATCACTGATCCCCACCAACCCCATTCATTCCCCTATAACTCAAAGCCTCGAGAAACTGAAACAGATGGTTTTTCTTACACAAGACTTACCAATCATCACCATTTCCTACTGGTTCATGTATCCTTAGTTTTGGTCACGAAGAGTCACGAAGAAACAGTCCCAGGTTGTCTATGACCTCAGATACACTTTGCTCTCAGACCTTGAACCAGGATTGTCACTTCGATCTGTGTCAGAACCTTCCCTTTGGGAGTCAATCTCCATACTACCTCCTTGAGCTTTCCTGTGCCTTCGATCCTAAGACATTATGAAGATAAATATTTTTCATCTAGACTTGATAAAAGTACACAAGACAAGTTTGGTCTTACTAGAGCACTAACCTCTCTTGGTATGGGATATTCCTCAGACTCGAGCATACGAACAACTTGGCTCATCTTGGGCCTTTTCTCAGAATCTGGGTCCACGCACCTCAAAGCAGTCAAGAGGGCCCGTTTCAGAGCCCTCGTTGAAGGCCTTGACTCAATGTTCGGGTCCACAACTTCTTCTGACCTCCTGCTTCCAACCATCATTTTCAGCCAATCAACCAGATTTACCTGTAACCATTACAATGTATATAATTTGGGAATCACTTGGCAACCCTTTTTGATTATAGTAAAACTATTGCATACCTCATGAGCTGAACGACCATAGTCCACTGGATCTCTTCCCGTAATAGCTTCCAGCAGCACAACCCCAAAGCTATAGACATCACTCTTCTCATTTAAAAGGCCCGTATTTGCATATTCAGGAGCCACATATCTGTAAGGACAGATTGTTTTACACTTGAGTAACCTTCAAGAACACAGCTGAAAACAAAATAAGTATACGCTTACCCAAAAGTTCCCATAACTCGAGTGGTGACATGACTTTTGCCAGCACCAAGCAACTTGGCAAGGCCAAAATCAGATACCTTGGCATTGAATTCATCATCAATCAATATGTTGCTCGATTTAATGTCTCGGTGCACCACTTTTGGCTCTATGGCCTCGTGCAAGTAAGCAAGACTGCAACAAAAATACTATCAGAAGGAGCCGATATGATTGAGAAAAATTAGGTAGATAATGTGACTTACGCCTTAGCTGTGCCAAGGAGGACTTTAATTCGGGCCTCCCAAGTAAGATATCCATATTGCCTCATAGCTCCATGAAGCCACTGCTCTAAGTTACCGTTGTTGACATACTCATAAACCATGATCCTGAAATTTATAACACCGGTTAGATGATAAAACCACCATTTTGGGTTTTTAAGCCTTTCTTTGCTTATTATGAATGCAATGCAAAGGATATGGCACCTGTGAGTCCCTTCAACGCAGTATCCTAGAAGACGAACCAAGTTCTTATGGCGCACATGGCCTATAGCTTCAACTTCAACTCTAAACTCTTTCTCTGCTTGGCCCCTGAAGAGAGTAAGTATTGGAGTTGAATGCCAGACAAACTCACAACAATCAAAAACAGTAAAGTTAGAAGCTTTAATCAAACTCACAGGTTGTTTAAGATCTTCTTAACAGCCACAGGAGTCCCGTTAATCAAAGTTCCCTGATAAACAATACCATATCCACCTTCGCCAAGGATACTATCCTTAGAAAACTTGTTTGTTGCAAGCTCAAGATCTCTCAGCGTGAACCAATGACCCCAACCCAAGTGTGAGAACTCAGGGAGACCAACTAGCGGTGAAGGAGCAGTTAGGGGACGAACCGTGCCTGAGTCTTCTCCTGATTGAGAACCAGCGCCATCTTTCTCCAGATGACGAAATGAGCCCAAATAGCTGCTATTATCTCCATTCCTTGATTTTCCTATACCCAAATGAACCATGACTTTATCCGATTCTCTGTCACTCGATTTATCATGAATTGTTAGAAGAATTCCATCAGAAGGTGTGAAGTTACTTGCTGATACTTGCTCCACTTGGACTTCTTTGATTTCCTTTGAAACATTTGGTATCTGGGTAATAGGAATCTTTTCTCGGCCTCTTCTTGACTTTTTCCGTTTGGTTAGACAGAAAGGCAATATGAAGAGGATGATTATGATAAATAGCCCAACAGCAATACCAATAACTTCCCAGGCCTTGAGATCGAAAATGGGAGTTTTCTTGGATAATTCTGTATTAAGATCAGTAGCCATTTTTTTTTTGGATATCCAGATAGCAAATGCCTACAGAGTTATATAAGAAACATGAACATGATATGTCATTAATTCAAAAACTGATATTAAGGTTGATATCTTGTCTTTCATAATATGACCACATTCAAATAATAATTTCCAAATCCATCTCTCTTTTCCAAGGAAGATATGGAATTAAGCAGTTAATTTCCATCAGGCTGAAGATCCAAGCATTAAATACTGAAGACAAAACCATCCAGAGCTAGTACAAGGCTAAGCAATCAAGAGAAAAAGAACACATACTACCATATATGCACACACAAATGAACAAGAAATAAGCATCAAAATACAAACTGCAGTAGTAGCTTTTCAATACCAGGGAACACAATGCAGGCATAAAACCAGTACCCATAGGTCATAGCTCAAATAAGTTTCAAAAATAAAAATATGAACTTTTCATAAAATACAATCACAGAAGAGGAAACAAAACACACACACAAAAATACATGAAAATTAAACCCAGAATGCTCTATGTCAGGAGGAGTCTTTCATTTCCTTACCTTTCAATGGTGGAAATCACAAGAACAACCTTCAAGCCACAGATCCCAGAAAACCCCTCTCTGACCTGCACTAACAAGACCCCATCTCCAGAAACAAACCCAGATGACAGAAATTCCAGATGAATACCCCAAATGGCTTGATTTCCTTCCTGGGTCTTCCTTGTGGAGCAAAAGGGTGTCCAAATCTAAGCTGGGCTGGAGCTTTCGGCCACAAGTTCTCACCTTTCTGAAAACCCAAAACGCAGAACCTAAAATAGTAGTTTCCGCTGGTGTTGTTGTTGCTGCAGACAGGTGTGGAACAGAACAAGAACATGGAATTCAAAATGGTTGTGGTGGTGGGGATGAGGAGAAGAAGAGATGGAGTTTTCAGTGGTAGGTGATGGGTTTAGATGGCTTGCAGCAAAGAAGATAGGTACAGTAAACAAGAAGCATTTGGGATTGAAACTGGAATTGGGATTGGGAGTTTTCTTGATGTGTTGTCTGTTTCTGAACAATGACGGATTATCAGTAATATATAGTCCCTAATTGATTGCTTTTCTGCTCTTTGTTTTGGTAAGTGTAATCAAATCAGGACATACTCATTACAGACAACTGTGTTTTTTTTGTAAATCTCATACAGTTTTGGATGAGTTTGACAGTGAATGTTTGTGTTATAAAATTATCTGGGTCTCTCATCAAAGCACATGGACATTCAATAGGAGTGTCCTCACCCCTCACCTCAGCTACTTCTATGATACTTAGAAATTGGCCACCAAAATTTATATTCATTGCAGTTTCCAATACCTTGAACATGGTACATTAAAACATGACAAATATTTTTACCTTTTAAACTTAGTACTGTTTTCACCATTGTTGTCCCTCACAAATGTGATTGCAAGTTCTTGTGCACATTTCTACATCAAATGACACCTTTATATATCACTTTTAGGAAAGAACATCTCATGCACAACTGGTTACAAATTTATTCCACTTGTAAGTACAATTTCATTTTAGTTCAACTGTTTATTGATTATGCATTAAAACCCGAACAGATTTTAGACTTCAAACCAACTCATTCATTTCATGTAACTAAATAATAGTAAAAGATTATAATTATAATTCCAAAAGAATCTTAAGTTATTATTTTTTTACATTATCTTATGTTACTTAATTCAGGAGCTAAAGAGTATAAAATATTATCTTTTGTAATGTCAAAGTGGGTAATTAGTGTTTGGCATGGATGGTGGATTAGTAACAGACAAATAGATCATAACAATAACAAGACACACAATTGATTAAAAAAGATCAAACCCTTGTGTTTGAAGATAACTTTGTGGTTTTGTTTATTAGAACCCACTAGAGACACACTAGAAATATGTTTTCCCCTTCTTTGATAGGGATCCTATGCCCCAAACTAATAGGGTATCCCTAAAATATAGGACCCCACATTGTTAATAAACTCCACAATTGTCCAATTGTATGTGTAGCATGTTATGTTGAATATTGAGTTTTGCAACCATCTGTCCATTAGAGATCTTAAAAAAACAAAAATAACTATTAAATTGGCTCAATATGTTTTGTTTCTAGTGTTCCTTTTTTTTGTGTATTCTGTTTTGCCATTCATTATGTTTAATCATTATTCTAAGGTCTAATCCTGTAATAAATGATTTGGAGTTTTATCATTAGAATTTATACAATCGGATGATTAAATTTATAATCACAATGATACTCGTAAAAAAAATTGTTATTTAATATACAAAATCACATACATCGATAAATCAATTAATGATTATAATATATGACTATTGTAAAGTATAATTGATATAATTCTCCTTTAGGATCAATAATAATAACCTTATTTGAACCTATGTTGGACCCTCACTCAATCAAGTTGCATTGTGATTAGCCTTTGAAAGGAACCTCTGTGCCCTAAAAGGAAAAACACAATTAAATGCAAAAGGGGTTTTGAAAGTCACATATAAAATGGATAAGATTGATGAGGTGCAAATAGTCCTAGCAACTTAGGGCCCTCCTACTATCCTCTCATCCTTCACAATTATTTTTGAGTTAACTTCTATTTTTCTATTCATTATTATTAATAAAATTAAGGCCAAAGTCGATTTATTTCATACATGATAAAATAAAATAAAAAATCTGATACAGAATTGTAATAAAATGTATAAATCACTCATCAAATGACGGATAAATGTGATAATATAGTAAATTTAATCAATTAAGAAGTAAGGGTATCATATCTTGCTCACCTAAAATCAATCCTAAATTAAAACATGTGTGCCTATCTTTCATGGATTAGGGACCATGGGCCCGATATCAAGCAGCCCATTAGTGGCCGCAAAAGTCTACTTTCCTATCTTTTTTTCCATTTGTTATTAAATGGGATCTTGATATTTGATTAATATTTTAACATCTTCACATACGTATTAAAATTTACCATTTATTCCGCTCATGCTTCTAAATATAAAGCTCGTTGCATGATTTAATCACCACTTAATACATATTTTTTTTCTTGTATATATAAATAGATATACACATGTTTGATCTATGTATAAATAGGTGGTGTAAATATGGTTAATCAGTCTATATATATACATGTCACGTCTAATTTCTGAAAATGAAATGCTAACCAATTTGGTATAGGCCACTGCAAATGTATTTTTGCAGTGCATTAGGAATTATGTGTTTAGCAATATTTATTCGTTTATGGATTACAATATTCAAGATCGATGAATAATTATTCAAATTCTTATAAAACAAATTATTCTTTTTATTTGGTATCATAAATTAATTATTCTGTCGTTCCAACTTGTTGTAAGATATAATTTAAAATATTATACAAATATACAATTCATCACAAAATTGTGACCCTTATAAAATAAAATTTTGTAGCAAAACACATACACAATCCACTTTTTTGTTTTATTTAGATTTTAAATAGCCATCTTTTGAGCGTGATCAGCCGTCAATTTCGCAACCAATTTGATATTTAAAGCATACTAATTATATAATTAAATGGTGGACGAGCGATTTTGAGACGATGTTATTTATTATAAAAGAATTCACCACCACACAGATATTTGCCATACAAAAATATTTGTGCACATTTTTTTATATCTAATTCGGTCCATTATCACAGGATTAATTGGTTGTCATGTCAATAGCATCACGACTTAAACCTTAATACACGTTTTGAATAACAAAGTTGAACAACACTAATCTATACTTGAATAATATATTTAACAGTGAAACACTAACAAATAAAAGGGCCTTTTCTACTCACTTATATTATATATCATCTGTCGATAAGGATATAATAGAGTGAAGTGTATCTCAGTCTCAGAAGCATTCTTGTTTACTGACACTGTACTAAGAACTAGCTTCTCTACATGAACATTTCTACAAGCTATTTGAGATTTAAGCTACAATCCTTTTTTACACAATGACTATTGTAAAATTATGACTTTACCTCTTTGAGAACATCACCAAGATCAACATTGACATGGAAACAACAATCTTGAAGCTTGAGGTTTCCCAGAAGTTATGTTTCTCATTACTTTCATCTCCACTCTGTTGCTTTGCTGCCAACTGATCTCTGAGCTGTTTTATTGCTTTGTCCCTCCTCTCACCCATCTGTTGCAACATATAGAACAAAACGTTAAGAATGGTACAGAGCACAAACAATGAAACTAATGCTCTTGAAAGTAAAGTTTTAAGCTTATGCAAATGTTGAGTGCTAATGATCAGTAAGTACAAGCTTAATGTTCTTGACAGTCAAGTTTTAGGCTTATGCTAACTTGTTCCAAGTTTATGTTTTCACAAAACCAAACATTACCCTTTGTAGCTTTCGGGTCTGTGAGCGAGCTTCCTGGAGACAGAACTCCAACTTCAGTACCCTCTTCTTGAGTTCTTGATCAGCTCTTTTTTGTTTCTCTAACTGTTCTACAAAACGGGTTGAAGATTAAATAATTATAAACCGGTTCAACATAGCACACTGTGTGAATAGATGGAAGACATGCCTGTGATTCGAGTTCTTTGGTTTTGTGCTTCCAATGAGCAGATAATATCCGGATTTCATCTCTAAGTTTAGCTATCTCTTCATCCTTACCAACTAATAGCTTATTCATCTTATCAATGTTCTTAGGAGAAACCTCATCGAGTATTCTTCTTAGTTCGCAATCTTTGCTTGCTCCAGCTTTACTAATTGCTTGCATGATATCATGCTCGATCCTCATAACTTCATCTTTAAGCTGCTTTTGGGAGGATTCCCTTGCCTGAAGATCCTTCTGCAACTGATCTACCTGCTCGCCTAGCCTATTTACACGGTCCTCATGTTCTTGCAAAGAACAATTCTTCTCATCTAACTCTCTTAACAAGGCTACACATTGATGTTGAGCAGATTGAGCCGATACAGCACTTGCATCTGCAGTTGCTTGAGTGTTTGCAAGCTGCAATCTAAGATCATCCAACTCCTTCACATACTGAATTCGATAGAAAGATAAAAACTTTTATTATGATTATTTCAGAACAACATGGTATTTGTGTATTGCTAGTAATTATAATGCAACAGCAAGCGCGTCATATTTGTGAAGCATTAAGTTACAAGCTGCAAATAAAAGAATAGTAGAAAGCTCTCTCAATCTATCAAGAGTACTAAAAGAATGCATTATATAAGTTTTCACGGAGCAAGACTTAAATATATAATTCAAAGCTTTAATTCTTTAGTATAAATACATATAATGAGATTGAGAACCTTTAAATTAACAGCTCAAAGTCGAAATAATTTGATGTATAGTATGGGTTTGAGGACATAAGTATATACAAGATTCGGTTTCCAAACATTCATGCACACAAATAAGTTAAACCATGTAAATGTTCATTATTCAATAATCTAATTAAACTACTATAGTTAACAAGAAACTTCAATTAATAGCAAAATATTACAATGATAAAAAATCTAGCAATTTAGCTGCGGTAGCAAATCTTGTAAATTGAAGACCCTCCAAAATATAGCAATTCACATAGGTTTTATTTGGAATTGTTGAATGCATCAATAAAAAGAACCATGGTTTCATAGTACACGTAATATACTAATATGTTAATATCGCTCCCCAATCTATTCAAATACCAAAGAAGTCCCCATTAAGATTAATCATTAATACTATGCCAGCCCCAACATGCAAAAATGAACAATTGTGCCTCTCAAATTGCATTTTAAGCTTGTTCACTTAAAAGCACTTACCAAATGGTGTTTAAACTAAAATATTCCCTAAGAGATGGGTCCTAGCCGTTTCCACTACAATAGAAAGTTGAGAGAATGCATGCCTTTTTCTTCCAAGCATTGCTAAAAACAAGATGCACAAAATTTGTAAAGATGGAGTGAGATAAATAATACTCAACTAGATGCACATCTAACAGCCAACTTAGGGTTGCTAATGATTTTCAAGAGTCTCACACTTAAACATATTTCATACACGTAAGCAAAAAGTTCCGAATCATTTCAGCCATATGTAAAGAGAAATAAGAACAATGGTACCAAAACATATGACCACTTTTCCTCTAATGGCCACCAAAAAAAACCAATACAAATGAAAAAAGGCATCCCTAAAAAAACCTTATATTTTTGTTGCTTACTAAGTTCAAATCATCAAGATATCAACCAAAATTGAAACACAAGATCCCAAAGCAAGAAGCTGAAAAATCAACGGCAAGAGCAAGAAAATAAACAGCAAAATAAGGACAGGAGTGGGGACCTTTTCGGCAGTAGATGCTGAAGCAAGAAGCTGCCCGTTCCTCTCTTCCAACCTCTTCTGCAATCTACAAATATCCTCCTCCATGTTCTTAGCTTTCATTTCAGCTTCCTGAGAACAAAAATTGCCATCTTTTAATAACAAGAACAAACCCATATATGACCCACAACACATGATGAAACCCAGAAGTAGAAATGATTGTTCCAACTTCCAACCATTAAATAGACAAGACAACACAAAAATGACCCAAATCAATACATCACATGCCTGTCTTGTTAGGGTTTCTTTAGAAAACACTTGCTCTTGCTGGGCAAGCCGGCTCCGGACATCCTTAAGCTCAGCAGCCAATGACACCACGTTGCGCCGGAAGCTCTGCTTCTTCTCGTTCAAATCCCTCAACAGAGGATCAATTTCCCGAACCGATGTGACTGATGATGAAGATGGTGATTTCTCACAAACTGACATCATCAAACCTCCAAATCCAAATCCAAGTGGTTCTACAAGATCTCTCTAACTGGATAGATGTAATGAATCAAGTTGGACCAAGTGGTCTACAGTGGCTAACAACAACATGTCTGCATGTAAAGCTGGTAGTTGAGCATTTAATTCAGTCCGGCCTCGGAAGAAATTGAAACAACAGCTTAATTGTACAATGGATTTTCTAGTTTTATGAAGAGACATCAAAATTCTCCCCAACTCTAGAATTATCAATTTGAAGTCAAATTCGAATTAAAGTAGCCTATAAATTTGCCATTTTCTCGGGAAATCTTGGCCATGAAAATTCTATGGTACACCAGCACAGCACACTTTCGATTATGAAGAGAGAGAAAAGATAATGAAAAATAATGACAAACACGCAAAGACTGTGTCAGCTCAGCTTCCGTTTATTAATAATTCGTCGTAGAGAGAGAAGATGAAGCGAAGTAGCATGTGAATTGGATTTGGAGTGTAATAAATTCAAACTTTTGTAGCTAAATCGAAGCAACCCAGTTTGAGCAAATCTCGAGAAATTCAAAACATGAAGAAAAAAATCACTCAAATTCAAATTGAAGCTAATCTCAGAAAACCAACCACCCATTTCTGCAAATTTCATTTCCGGAAATCAAATCCGAAAACAAGGAAACAACAATCACCCAAACTTTCCCAGAAAGCAAACACCATTTCCATATTCAGCGAACTAATCATGCAAAAGGGTATGCGAAAAGAAGGTTTGTCACAGAAACTGATCCGGTAGAGACGGACCCGTCTCTCCATGGATCACGAGCTACATATTTAAGAGAGAGCGAGCGAGAAACTTACCATTCACCTTTTGCATCCCCAAAACGACCTCGCTTCAGAGCTCATGCTCTGCACTCTGATTCTCTGTTTTGATCTCTGTAACGCAGTGGTTTTTGGAGAAGACGAGAACGCTAATTAAGGTAGGTCGATCCAACGGCCGAGGCTAATCCCAGTAATATGATCGAACGGATATAGACGATTACGCTTGGCGCAGATTCGGGAAGTTTATGTATCTGTTTTTCAACTAATTATTTTATTTACTTTTGTCATATTCTGAGATAGTGGAAACTTAGTAGTAGGTTCGGATTTGAGAGTTATGTATGCAGGTTCGGGTCCCCCGAGCCTCGGGCTCGTGATAAGACAAATTCCGAAGCTGCGGTTTGGCTCTGAAGCTGTTTTGACACGTTGACCACAGCGCGCCAAATCCAAATTTTGACTTGGGACAATGGGCTTACGACGCGTGGATTGAGTGCTCCGTCACAAAGAGCTTTTCCAGATTAACAAACAGATTATCACATTAATCAACACAGATAAATTTGGTACCTGTTCATCGTTACAAGCTGTTAACAAGCGACATGCTAATTAAGGAAAATAGAGAGAAACCAAAATCATTAAACCATGTCCATGTTTACACAAAATGCAGCTTAATCACACAGCAAATCATAATTGTAATCAAATTTATTTATAAATAAAAGCTCTTGAATGCAACTGGGTTTTCAGAAAATTCACATCCATACATGCATCTTCCGATCACCATGATAGGATATAGTGCAACTTTCATTCCAAGTCAATGCCAATTCATTTGACCAATAACACAACTGCTACCAGGGATCTCCATCTTCACAATTGCCCTTTTTTTAATGCTCAGCAATACAGAGTGGGAGTACGACGGCGCCACTTCCTTGGATCTCATTCCCCAGAAACACAAGAGCTGCATTGCTTTGTGCCGAAACCGATCACAACCAGGCCTGTTTGGACAGCCCCTATATCCAAATGACAATCAACATAACAAATCAAGAAATGGAACAAGTTCTTGAAAAAGGAAAGGGTCACAAGAATCAAACCTCCGGAAAAGACAACATGTCTCCTGGATAGTCTCCAAGAAGCCTCTATCTTGTCGGGATTGTACAAGTTCATGAGAGTTCATTTCAAGGCCTTGCTCAGCGCCACCATCTCTTACCAGGTGGCATGCCTGGACGGAGCCATGAACACCAAGAGAGTAATCATGTTTCATGATCTTGAAGGCCCAATAAACCAAATCAGCAATGTTTTGGCTATGGTTAATTCAAATGTTGGAACAAAACCAACTAAGTCTGGTCATGAGAAAGGCACAGACTTAGCATGGTTTTCTGCAGCAGAGCGCAGGCTTTTAGATATATCTGAGAGACAAGTTGCTGTGTCTCCTGGCGGAACAGAGAAAGTAGGAGGATCCTTTACCATCAATGAGGCGCTCCGGGCAAGAAAAGACTTCCACAAGGGGCGCTAAACCATCCATGCGAAGGCTGGTACTTATCACGAATATGTCACCATTGAAAAACACATTGTTGATATAACGATATATGGAAATGGCCCGAAACTAACAGTTGTCACTGGAAATAGAACGCCAGAGAGTTTCACAATGTACCAGACAGCTACCTTTGGTGAGTTCATGTTCATGACCTGAAAGGGTTGTTAAGTACTAATAAATCAAGGGTTAATTGCAGACAGCTATTGCATACTATACGTCTTCTGCACATAACCATCCCCAACTTTAGACTTTTACATTCAACTACCGAAATTTTCAAACAATTAAACACTACTCTGTTTCACCAGAAATTGCCATAATTTTGTTTTAAATAGTTTAGTCTTTTAACGGGTCTTTTAACATCTACTCACCCGTTTTCTACATCTAACCAAAATGTTTTTGGTCGCTATGAAGTCTTTTTTCATATAAGGTCAGGTGCATTTTCGTCATTTTCTGGTGAAAAAGAGCCATGTGTAATTTTTTTAAAGTTGGGAATAGTTGCAAAAGACGTATAATACGCAAAGCTATCTGCAATTAACCCATAAATCAATCTTTTCTTCATACCTGTCTGATAATTTCCATTTCCTCCCATTGAGATCTGTTTTGCAGCTGTGATAGGGAAAGGATTCATCTGCAAGTCAATAACAACTGAGAACAGCGGCAATGCAACATCAAGAGGTGTAGAAGGAGTGGCTCTAAGAGTGCAGTCTAATACTGCAGAATACACAGATACGGAGTAAGTTTGCATGCACTTGCCTTTAGGCAATTCTTCACCAGCTGTATCATCTCTAGGAACATAGACTTTTCCACAGAGACTCTGCAATATAGTAAACCAAAATTATCATAATAATTTCACAAGGCAGGCTCGAGAGCCATGAAAGCACTGGCTTTGTGATTCAGAACTGCACATTCAAGTTATATGGACACAGACAAGAAGGAAAAGTAAGCCAGCTATTTACCTGGGCCGCCCGAGAAAACCATACTCAAGAACTGTGATCATGAAGTCAGATTTAGGAGATTGGATCGAACCAAAAGGATGGATAGTAGGGTTTGATGCTCCTCTGCAGAAGATAGTGATGTGCATAGAGTATGACAACAGAGGCTTGGCATCTGACACTTCAAGGAGGGTTGAGTGGAAGGGTTGCATGGCTGTTTCCAATAAAGCTGATGTACAGAGCTATACTGTCCCAAACTTCATTCAAGGCCTTACAAGAGAAGGATCATACCAAATAACAAATAATGATGCAAGGTAAACACAATCCTGCATCTAGAACTCCTCATTCTTCATTTAAATGCATAACATTTTACCAAATATAAGCATTTGAAAGAAGCCAGAACCCAAGGTATCAACATTTATTTAGGTACAAGTGCATTCATAGAATGTCAACCAAATCCAAGAACGCCACAGATACAGTATCTCAACAAGCCTTTACTTTTATTGCTAAAGTCAGTAAGCAATGAATCCATCCTGAAGATGACGGAATACGGTGCTCTCAGACACCAGAACTATCTCTCACCTAGTGTCTCATGTTCTACTTCCGTTTATCACAAAAGGCATGTTCTATATCGAATGATCAAAGCATTACTCATTTACTCCCTCCACAACTATGGTGATCTTTATTGATATTTTGCGAAATACAACAAGGCTCAAATGTGAAGTAAACCGCTTCATGCATTGAATACTTGCAACAGTATTAGTGCATTTAAAGGAAATTGCATTGGTGCATGTGTATGATGAAAAATAAAGTGAAATTAGCGGGAGGGGGTAACAACAGTAGCATTACTGAAGCACTTAAGAAAAATAGAAGTACATTAACATTAATCGCAAGCTGCAAGGAGTAATCCACTGGGTGCATCACATTTCCATAACTTTACATGACATGCAGCAATGACAACAACTGCCAATCTACCACAACATAAATAAGTCTTTCTACATTAGATCTACCACTTCTCTTTGGCAAAGGCAACACAAAATATCTGGGAAAATAAGACAATGGAACATTGCAATTATGCCCGCATCCTAAACAGGAAAATGAGCATGACAAAAGTGCAACTTGGGGCACAGGGCTGTGTCTAGAGAAATAGGAAAACATAATCATATGCTCAAACCTACAGGAGGGACCAGAAAAGAAACGTATCAAGAGAATTTGCCTTGCTTCCCTGGTAGAGGCAGCTCATAGATGCCATGTCTCTCCCATTGCAAATCTGATGAGTGACTAAGAACTTGTAAATGAGACCAATACATCTGCAATTCAAGATTTAAAATTTGTTAAACACAACCAATGGTGGGATGCTAAACAACCATGATCCTGCACAAAAGATTGATTTTTTTTTTACCTTCTAACAGAGCTGGTTATCAGCACGACCATACAAATTGCAACTTATTTTGAACTTTTATCATCCTTCCCATTACTGTTCTGCAGAGGCAGCTTCAGTCCATTTTCATTTTCTACCTTACTCACATTGCCAAACTTCTCTTTTTCATTCGAAGCATTACCAATGCCATTGATACCAGATCCAGTACCCAGAATCTTCCTCTCCTCTCCCTCCACAACCTTAGACGCCCCATTATTCTGGGACCGAGAAGCAGCATTTTCAGCTAGAAACCTATCAAACCCTTCACTATAACTATTCCTCAAATCCACAGCACTACTCACATTTGCAGACATCTCACCCAAACGCTCCGATTTCACCACCCCAGCAGTATTCCGGTCAGGAAGCTTGTCTTTGTTCCCGTCAACAGCAGCAACAGGCCCTGAAACCACCTCCGCAGAGGAAGCCTCCTTCCGTTTAGCTTTCTCCTTGCTCACCACACAAGCCAGATTATCCAGAGCCTCCCTGGCTCTTTTTCTCGCCAAAGAAGCCTCAGAGGCTCTCTT
>JAYMSW010000768.1:0-19703 GCA_036897725.1 Erodium texanum | reverse complement strand
AAGGCAGAGGGGTATTGATGTTGTTCTCAATGATGAGTCAAAACGTGAAACACCAACTGTTGTCTGCTTTGGCGACAAACAGAGGTTCATTGGGACTGCAGGGGCTGCATCAACTATGATGAATCCGAAGAATGCCGTCTCCCAGATTAAGAGGCTAATTGGGCGACAATTCTCAGATCCTGAATTGCAAAAGGATCTCAAGTCTTTGCCTTTTCTCGTTACTGAAGGACCAGATGGGTATCCTTTGATTCATGCTCGGTATCTTGGAGAAACGAGGACATATACGCCAACACAAGTTCTGGGAATGATGTTCTCTAACCTAAAAGAGATAGCTGCTAAGAATTTGAATACAGCTGTTGTGGATTGCTGTATTGGGATTCCTGTTTATTTCACGGATCTTCAGAGGAGGGCTGTTATGGATGCAGCCACAATTGCAGGTCTACATCCTCTTCGTTTGATTCATGAAACCACTGCAACAGCATTGGCCTATGGTATCTATAAGACTGATCTGCCTGAGAATGACCAGTTGAATGTTGCCTTTGTTGATGTTGGACATGCAAGCATGCAAGTATGTATTGCTGGCTTCAAGAAAGGCCAGTTGAAAATATTGGCACACTCATTTGACCGCTCCTTGGGTGGAAGGGATTTTGATGAAGCTCTTTTCCAGCACTTCGCAGCAAAATTTAAGGAAGAGTATAAGATTGATGTCACCCAGAATGCAAGGGCTTCCCTCAGGCTGCGTGCTGCTTGTGAAAAGCTGAAGAAGGTTCTTAGTGCAAACCCTGAAGCACCTTTGAATATAGAGTGCTTAATGGAAGATAAGGATGTCAGGGGTTACATTAAGAGGGAAGAGTTTGAGCAAATTAGTGTTCCTATTTTGGAAAGAGTCAAGAGGCCTTTGGAGAAGGCTCTTGCAGATGCAGGACTTTCAGTTAAGGATGTTCACATGGTTGAGGTCGTTGGTTCTGGGTCACGTGTTCCTGCTATAATTAAGATACTGACTGATTTCTTTGGCAAGGAGCCTAGGCGCACAATGAACGCTAGTGAGTGTGTGGCTAGGGGGGCTGCCCTGGAATGTGCAATTCTTAGTCCTACATTTAAAGTGCGGGACTTTCAGGTATTTCTTATCCTCTAATGTTCTACAGCTTCAAAATTTTGGTGGACTGTTGTTTTTTCATAAATGTGTGTTTGGTGCTATGTATCTTGGTGTATATGTTACTTTTACGCTCATTGAGTTTCCGTGTAGCAGTTGTGCTTTGACCATGGTAGGGGTTTCGATTTTGATTTGTTGTAGCATAGTTAACTGCTATGTTCTGAATTTGGACCCTTCTACTATCTAGTCTTTCCGTCTTATGTTTTAGCTTTGTGCATGTTCCTTTAAAATTTGATTATGGTCCTGCATGATAGAATGTGCACTCTTCTGATCATATAGAACAAGCTTAAATTATGTACAGTATGTGCTATAGGTGTTGGCATGGAATGAGATACAATGCTTTCCTCTTCATGTTTTTATCTTTTCCCCAAATTTAGTTTTGTTTAGGATGCATTGGAGTTAGAATTTTCTATGATACATGAAGTGTTTTTTCCTCATATTCTCTGTCCTTCTGCCCTAAAGATGTGCGGTTGTTTATTAATCCATTTGCCTGCTATGTAACCATAATGTTCAATGGTTCTTAATTTTAGGTCAATGAGAGCTTCCCAGTCTCAATTGCCTTATCTTGGAAAGGTTCTGCTCCAGATGCTGAGAATGGAGCAGCAGATCATCAACAGAGTACTATTGTTTTTCCCAAAGGAAATCCGATCCCCAGTGTCAAGGCTCTTACATTTTATAGATCTGGCACTTTTACTGTTGATGTACAGTATGCTGATCCGAGTGAGTTGCAAGCACCTGCAAAGATTAGCACCTATACGGTAAATGACCTGAATGCTATTTCTATAATGAGACATTTCATGTTTAGTTTGGCTGTGTGGTTAATAATATTTAAATTATTGTGTCAATTGTATACTCACTGTTTATGGATGTAGATTGGTCCATTCCAATGCACAAGGAGTGAGAGAGCCAAACTGAAAATGAAAGTTCGTTTGAATCTGCATGGGATTGTGTCCATCGAGTCTGCAACAGTAAGACTTCCACCCATGCACATTTATATTTGCATCTTTGCCTCTCTGTTCTAACTATATGTTAAACTGTCTTTAGCTATTGGAGGAAGAAGAAGTTGAAGTTCCTGTTTCAAAGGATTCTACAAAGATGGAGACAGATGAAAAGCCAAATGGTGCTCCTCCCGCCTCAAATGAAGCTGATGTCAATATGGAAGATGCTAAGGTAGCTGCTGATGCTCATCCTGCTGGTGAAAATGGTGCACCCGAGTCTGGAGATAAGCCTGTGCAGATGGAAACTGATGCTAAGGTTAGTTGTCGCTGTCCCTATGAATTAATTGACTTATTTTTTCATTCTAACTGCCAGAACCATTTTGTTTGTAGAGATATTCCTACTTATATGTGCTTTCCCTCTGGTTACTGGTTGCAATGCTAACTTCTGCGCTGAACCACTTTATGGATACTTGCTGGCCTAATTATTTCATGTCGTATTGATCATTTTGTCTATATTACTTTGAAAAGAATCATGGTACTTGACGTAAACCCCATATAATTAAACTTTTCTATGCTTGCTGACTTCATCTTTGTAAACTGCCTTCCTTGTTTGTCCTGGTTTTAGCTAAAACTGGCAATGATTCATGTTTTTTTAACTTGCAGGTTGAGGCTCCAAAAAAGAAGGTTAAGAAAACAAATGTACCTGTAGCAGAGTTGGTGTATGGTGGGATGATACCAGCAGATGTGCAGAAAGCAGTTGAAAAGGAGTTTGAAATGGCTTTGCAAGATAGAGTTATGGAAGAGACCAAGGACAGGAAAAATGCTGTTGAGGCATATGTATATGATATGAGGAACAAGGTGCGATGATGTTTACATATTATTATTCATGTGGCACAATTGGAAGTTATGATGTCTGAACTAATATCTTTCTTATCCCTCCAGCTCAGTGACAAATATCAGGAATTTATCACTGATTCAGAGAGGGAGGAGTTCATTGCTAGACTTCAGCAGGTGGAAGATTGGCTTTACGAAGATGGTGAGGATGAAACCAAAGGTGTTTATGTTGCCAAGCTTGAGGAGTTGAAGAAGGTATCCATTCTATACGTTTTGTTGATGGTTGACTTTTTGTGCTCATACAAATGCATGGAATATAAGCAGTGCACAAACTAAAGCGAGAGATTTAAAGTAATGCTGTATTTTTTTTTTCATTTGGGTTGTAATTATATATTAATGAGATGCATAAATGATACAGCAAGGTGATCCGATAGAGTTGCGCTTCAAGGAGTCTACAGAGAGGGGCCCTGTGATTGATCAACTTAATTATTGTATTAGTAGCTACAGAGAGGCAGCAATGTCAACTGATGCTAAATTTGATCACATTGACATGGCTGATAAGCAGAAGGTAACTGTCATAAAGATACTCTTGCACACTCCACCTTCTTGTCTTTATGCAAGTCTTTCATTTCATTCTTTGATACATTTTGCAGGTCTTAAATGAGTGTGCCGAAGCAGAGGCCTGGGTAAGAGAAAAAAGGCAGCAGCAAGATTCTCTCCCAAAGCATGCAAATCCTGTCCTCTTGTCCGCAGATGTGAGAAGAAAAGCTGAAGCACTTGACAGGTATTACTTCAAATTATATCCCTGTGTGGGTGTTGTGCACAAGGTGTTGATTTGTTGAAATAATGACTTGAAAATTCTGTTCCAACAGGATTTGCAGGCCTATAATGACAAAACCAAAACCAGCACCTGCTAAGCCATCCACTCCTGAAACACCAACCCCACAGCCCCAAGGATCTGAACCTGAACCTCAACCCCAGAGTGCTAATGGTGATGACAACTCAACAGCTAACAGTGAGGTACCTCCATCTTCTTCAGAACCCATGGAAACTGAGAAACCCGAGGCTACTGCATGATAACATAAAATGGTGTCAAATTTTTTCGTGTATGATCAATATCGGCAGTCTGGCATCAGAGGAATGTGATGTTGCAATTGTGAAAGCCAGATTTTAGACCTGCCAGATTTGGTTTATTGTGAGGTTTCTTTACGAGTGTGTTTAAGAGTCTAAGAGTCAAAGTTCTCTTTGTTGTTGAAGTTAGGATTTTGTCTTCTACACTATTTGGTTTGGCAATTGTTTTGCACGGAGTGAAACTGTTCCTGAAAGTTTATTCTGCTTATGGATCTGGTTGCAAGATTTTTATTCACCTTGTGCTTAGTATGGAAAGAATCTGCAGTTCTTTAATATCACTACACCATATATGTACTAGTGCTCAAGCAAATTGCCTCAAGCATGATCAATTCTGGCTGGAGACCTGAAATTAAAAGAGGCCTACGACTTGCTGCTACATGATAATACATGAGGATCTAAGTAATATGAAACAAGGGGTAACCTGTGACAACTATAATACATCAATAGGTTGTGTTATTACTTCTGGAGTAGCTAATACAACATCCACAACAATATTTTGGTCTCTGGAATTAAAAATGAGCATAATGCCCTCATATTGTACAACAACAGCTAGAAAGTAGCAAAATAAAAGCAGTTTCACATAGAGCCATCATCTATTGTCATTCTCATCTGGGCCATCGTGCTCCTCCTCACTGCCTTGCCTTATTTTTGCAATCTCGGCCTGAGCTCTCTCCATAATCTGCCTCTTTTGCATCTCCAAATCTCTAGTGAAATCCATCCTCATCTTCTCCAGTTCCACCATCTGCTTCCTTTTACTACTCTCCATCTTTTCATATGTCTCACTGAACTTACGAATAGAATCAGCAAGCAACTGCACGGAAGATCCCTCATCATTGTCCCTTCCAAACTTTCTTTTCTTGGGTGGAAGTCCATCAGAATCGTTATCAGCATCAGTGGACTCAGAATTATCTGGACTATCCCTCAACTCATCCAACCCATTAGCACGGTTGAGATACACTCTAGGGTTCATGAACACATACTCCCCTGAATCCAGCCCACAAGAGAGGCCAGTCTGCTGTGGTGGTGGTGACATTAACATATCCATCTTCTTGAAATAAACCCACTTACTAGCAGCAGCACTTGTCTCTCCAAACTTCATCTTCTCCTTTTTGTACTTTTTCTTCAATGTATCTAAGCGATTCCTGCATTGAGTATCTGTCCTTTCAATCTTTGATACCTCTGATACCTTCTCTGCTACCTCCTGCCATTCCTCAAACCTAAGACTCTTCCTCCCACGTTGAAGGAAGCGATCGCCCCAAGCATCCAGCAAAACAAGCGTCTCACGCTCAGTCCAATCAGTGAGTGAATTACGGCCACCAAATGATGGTTTTGGGGCTGAGGGAGTGGAAGTTGATGGTGGTGGCGGTACAGTTACAGGTACACGAGGAGCAAATTCATAGCTTGAGACCAAGCTCTTCAGCTTCCGCTTTTTTGGATGTCTTTCAAGATCTTCATCCTCATCCTTCATCCCAATACTTTTTTGCTTATCATCATCGTCATCTTCACCATCATCATCATCATCGCGGTCGCCATCATCACCACCCACATTCTTACCCGTATTCTCAATGCCATTATTTTGGTCATCACCACCCCCGTTATCTTCTTCTTCCTCTTCATTTCCCAGATCTTCTTCGTAATCTTCCTCTTCATCATCATCAGGATATTGATTATCAGCTGGCCTAGAATAGGGCTCATTCTTCACAGGAAGCTTCTTGTCATGTGAAGAACTGTAATCCTGCTCGCTATTCGAACCATACGGGTTCGGAGGATACCTTGCATCATCTTCAGTATCACCCATTTAAGAAAAGTTCAAGATCAAACCCAGAAATGGAAAATATAAGTGTCCCCCAAAACTGTTCAGTCCAGCTCCAACAGACCAAAAACTCCCCTTTCACAAGCTTAACATTCCCACAACTCTCCCCACCCCCAAACCCAACCTTCCATCTAAATTTCACTTCTTTATTCTCACACAAATAACTAATCCCTCTTAATTGAGTCAAATTCCAAATCCAGGAACCCTCACTCCTAAATCAGCAAAATTTCACAATTCAATGATAGATTTCAGAAACGCCCTTTCTTCATAAAGCCAAATCAAGAAAAGAGAAGGCTCAAAACCATCGTGAACCCTAAAAAATCCCATATAGTCTTGGTTTCAACAAATCGATCGATCATCTTCCATGGAACCAAAATTGAAGGATAAAAAAGAAAGCCCATCACTTTATCGTTCGAAAAAGAGAGTAAAAAAGATTCAAACACTAATATAAAATGCTAAAAACAAAAGATTATGAAAAGCAAAGCAACGCCCTCGATAGTTACCTCAAAGAAACGCAAATTCCAGACTTGAAGCAGAAATAAAATTTCCAGATTATTGTTCCAGAATCAATTTCCAGTGAAAATGATTTCCCAGAAATCAAAAGCGATTCCGGGAAAGCAAATACCGGACGGATAGATGCGATTCGGGAGAAGGTGAGTATCACTGTATGAGATCAGTAACACGATTTGGGGATTGATGGCAGCTGCTAATGTACGCCGGGTGTGTCGTGCCCTCATGTGTCGATGTGAACAATGTGCACTGAACATGGTCGAAAAGCCTCATTCATATTGGGCCTTGCTCGGTTAATCTTACAGTTAGGACTATCGTCGCAATCAAAGCCCACCTCTCAACTCCTTCAAGCCCGTAATTTCAAATTTATTATCCACGTAATCAAAAAAATTAAAAACAATTACACTCCAAGATGATCTGACACGTGTCGAGTCCTTTTCCTTCTAATTCCCACCTGAACATTGGCTCTATGTGGAGCCCACCCGTTTTTAGCCGTTCGATGGCCTGACAGTGTCAGGGAATCTTCTCTCTGCACCGTCCTATTGCAGGAGCCTAAGCACGTGTGCACCACATTTTTGGTTGCTCTAGTTTTAATTAAAAATATAAAAAAATCCAACATTTTTTCTGTTCGATAAATAATTTCTAACATTAAGAAAAAGGGAAAAGCTGATTTGCGCAAAACAACAAAACAGAAGCGTATTAAAGTACAGATTATTTTATACTCAAAGCGCGTGGACAACGATGACCCACCAAATCATGGAGATGATGCCATCATGGTCAAGTTCAAGGTTTCGCCGTTAAGACTTGACGGCTCGGACCCACCTTCCCATGACTTTAAAATACGAGGTTGATAAGGTTTATTTTAGTTTTGAATCTACATACATTTGTTAGAACTTTATAATGGGCTGATGATGCCAAATCTGAGCTAACAGTTCTGTTTAATATCATCTTATCTCCATAAGAAATAGATGATGTCAACTATCAAGTGATCATCATTAAATATTTCATTAGCAAAGTGAAGATAATCTCCTCATATCAAGGTTACTAGAATAATAATATAAAACAAAATATTTACTAAATTATAAAATATCATTAGTACAATTTTAATCTTATTATTTGAAAATGTATAATCTTACATGGGTTTTAATTTTTATTAAAAAATAATTATTTGTCATGTATAATAACTATATGTACATAATATTTGATAGGATAATATATTTTAATTTAAAATCTTATTTGAAATTATATATACATTAGAATTTTGAAATATTTTTTTCCACTCAATAACATTTTTAACAATGAAAGTAATAATTTATTGAGTTCTAACTTGTATGGAACAAATTAAATAGACAAAATAGGCCATACAAATTATATCATGAATTTGACAAACTTAGACTTGACTGACCGTCCATTATTAGATCCTAGTTAGTAAAAAAAGAAAAGGAAATGTATTTGAATGGAAGAGAATGGTGAGTTACTATTTTGAACCCGACAATCTCCTTTGTCCTTTTCGGCTGACTCTCTCACTTTGGTATAAAACATTTATTTTTGTAAAATGTGGTTTTTTTTTTTTCTGAATTTGTTTCATGAGATAGTTAGATACATATGAGAAGCTAATTTTTTTTGAGGTATGCAAAGAACCAGAAGGATGGCCCATTTTGTGTATTGAATTTGATAGATAGATGAGGTGAAGAAAGTGACTTCTGTGGAAATTTGAACAATTTATGTGTAGTCTTTAATGACTCAAACATGTTCAATTATGTGAACATAATTGTCACATTACGATTAAGACTGAACACAATAGTTTGACTGCATTTATATCATACTTATTTATTATGGCTGAGTCCAAGTTATAGACAAGACTCCTCAACTGGGCATACGGTAATTTCACAGGATACGGTGTATAATACGTATTGCCTTGTAAATTATGATATATATAGAGTATCAGAAGCCTGAGTGGCCTCACCGCTTCTCTGATTTTGATGCGCTAGAGAGAGAAAGGGGAGGAGAACAAATCTAGGGAGTGAAAAATATGGTATAAACTACAGATTGGAGTAGATACGGACACAGAAAAAATAGGCTTTGAGAGAGCATTTCGTCTTCGTTCACTGCATTTTGATTTTGATTTTCATTTCCATCTCAATCTCCCTCTTTTCTGAGCAGAAACCAAGGTGGGTATTTTTGTTATTTTTTCCCCATTTTTGATCTTAGTGGTTTTTTTTTCTTTCTATTTTGATTCTTTCTTGGTTATTTTGGATTCAAAAACTGGGTTTTGATTCATACCCAGTCACTATCTTCCTGAACGAATCGCTTTTTTGTTATGCTTTCATGTGTTCTTGGGGTTCATGTTTTTCGATGAATGCGAAAAGGTTCGGTCTTTTCTGTGATATGAGGTACCCTTTTGTCCATTCTGGTGGATTCATTCCTCGGTTTCTGTATTTGGGTCTGATTAAAGCTATTGCTTTTGTTCATCTTACATGCCCATGTCTGATTCCGAACTCTACTGTTCAAACCATGAAAAACCTAGCTACTCTTTCCTGTCGGTGATTAATTTTTCCTACAAGGATTCAGAAATGGGGTATATGAACTGAACTAGTGTTTGCATAATAATGTGCTTTCTCATTTGGGGTTAATATTTTCCCATGCAATCTGTAATCAATTGAAGTTGCTTTCCAATGATTTGGCGATTTTTCATGAACAGTGCTGATTTTTCCTACCATATAATTAACTCATCTTTATCCTTTTCAGTTACCTTTGAGTATTTGTTTGTCAAGAGAAACATCTTCTAAATCTCTCCTCTCCTTGGTCTCTGCACATTTGCTCCTGTGTTCCTGATTTTAAGTTGCAATTTCAGGTGCTCTTCTGTCCTCATATCTTAAGTTCATGTTTTTATTTTATTTTATTTTATTTCTCTGGGGCTTCAGTTATACAAATCTTAGAACCATCTGTTGTATATGTGGAGGTCTTATCTAGTGACATTTTGCCATAGATTTGATGGATAGCATAGGGATTCTTGGGCACTAACATTTTAGAATGGTTTTAGGCATTTGTTTATGTATTTCAAATCTAAAAAAATTGTTATGGAATCTGACTGGTCATTGGAAGGATTGTTATCTTCAATCTAGTATTATTTGGTTCAACAAGTCAACTGCAGTCTTCAGTTATCATTTACCTGGATATCTATTCCCAACCATCTGTTCTAGAAAACATAAAATTTTGAATTGGGGTTTTGGGAAATTGAGAAAATGTTTGCTGACTCTATTCCCCAAGAAATTATCTTGAATTGATTCATGGCAATTGTTATGGCCCTTATCATGAAAATGCAATTAAATGGTTTCTACAAGTGTCTGAAATGCCATAGTTCCAAAAAAAAAATTTGTTGTAATAACTGTGCATCTTGAGTTGCCACATGCACAAAATGTTATATCTATCATATTTGAATGGATGATTTAATTTCAAGGGATTACCATATACATAGTTTTTTCTGTTTTGGGAAATACTGGTAGTAGTCATTAATGGTGATCTCATCTTCTTTCATATAGATCATCTTATTGAAGCTTGGTCATTATATATATTGCCTTTGAATTGATTATTTGTATTTATTTTAGTTTTTTTTTCTTACTGTACTGCAGTGAGGATTGAGGGTGTTTCTGTGACACTGAGAAAGAGGTGGCCATTTCAGAACGGTCTATATGTTCTATCTAATGGCTGCTTTTGATTTGGTATCCTATCTTAAGTCTGATGCCTTCAGCCTTAGACATCCAAATGGCTCACCTTTTAGCATTCCTAGCTTCTTTATAGGTTATAATCCCAACAGCCTATCTGATAATGATTCAGATAGTAGTATTATGTCGCCTCTCAAGATAGTTTTTTCAAGTTTTAAGAACCCATTTGGCTTTAGGTCCCAGAAATTATCACCCTATGTCGGTGGTAAAAAGATATTGGATTGCTCTAAAGTTGGCCTTGGCATTATAAATTCATTTGCTGAAGAGACTCAAGCCATTGGAGAAGTTAATGGCTCTGCACCGGAAAGGAAAAGTATAATTTTCAGGCCACAGGTGAAGAAGACTGGTGTTCCTGACTGCTCGAAGCATTGCTGTGAGTCTCTTGAATCTGTTATGGAGTCCAATAAATCCGTGATTTTGAGCTTACCTAAGTTGATTGGCAAAGACTCATTCATAGAGAGTTCTTTGGTTAGTAAACCAAGTTCACTTCCGGTATCCATTGGCTCTGACCATAGTCATGTCAATAAGCTTTCTACAACAGACATTGAGCTTTCTGAGGATTATACCTGTGTGATTTGTCACGGTCCAAACCCTAAAACAACTCATATTTTTTGTGACTGTGTTTTGGAGTGTCAATCAAATGAGTCTACCAATTTTGCTAAAAAGGAAGGAGAAGAGATTGCGGTATTGCCTCAAGAGGAAGTAACTCCTTTTCCATCTGATGAACTATTGAGCTTCTGCCCATCATGCAAGAATGAGCTGAAAGAAGGAGAAGACATATATATTTACAGGTTTGTATCACTTGTTACAGTCTCTTCTTGTTAGAATCTTGATTTTATCAGTGATGTCAATTTTGGTTTCCTTGCAGAGGTGAGAAAGCATTCTGCAGTTTGGAATGCCGCTCTGAGGCAATTTTTGCAGAGGAGGAAACAAATAGAAGCTTCAATAACTCTTACAGAGGCTCTCCTAAATCAAGTTCTTCCTGTGAAGATCTCTTTCTCATGGGTTCAAATCAATGACCATGATTGCTTTCTCTGGAGTCAGTATCGGAAGAGGTTAAGAAACACCTGGATCATCTGTTCGCAAAGAGCTGTCTATGTGAATCTGTTAGCAGCCATGGGTGATCTGTGTATATCATAGTACCTTTACCTAGTAGGCTTTCTCCAGCTTTCTTGGCACTTGCTGATTCCTTGGTAGCAAGAGCTTGGTCTCTTTGTTTTCTTCATTTATATTTATCTGATTGAGGACACATATGTGGTCTTGGATTATCGGGTCATACAGTTTTGGTTTACAGGGTTGGAAGAAGTGGTCTTCAGTTTTCCTTGATGAGATTTGATGTAGCGGCTTTTGAATGTAGCGAGCCCATGGATTATTTATCACATAACGATTCCATATTCATATGTTATATGAGTTTTCATTACAGTGTAATTATGTTTATCTCTGTTTGGATTTCTGGAAATTATCTGAATGGTAAATTGATCGCAAGCATCTAATCTTCATTAGGAAATTGGTGATTTTGGTCTCTGCTTCTCTCATTTCAGACAGAATCCTCAGGTTACATATGAATCTGCAACGGTTGTTGCTATTCATTTCTGCATTGATCAATGGCACTATGGCAGCATGGTTGATAACATGTTCTTACATGTAAGTATGGACAAACTCGATTAAAAACTTAAATTGATAACTAAGGCATCATTCTTAAATATTTGAACATGTGCAGTCATGGACAACTATGAAAAAAAAATGTTCACTCTGCGCAATCCTTTCAGCTGATAATAGAAACCTTGAAAGTAAAATTTAAAAATGAGGATATTGCTTTAGGACAAAAAGAGGTCACAAGTATATGACGTGGCAATTCATGTAGAAGAATGTGGATAATCAAACGTGTACAGTTAGTTGCTTGGCATGTTCCTATTGGCTGAAACGCAATCTTAAATCCTGCTTACGTGGTACAACTAGCTCTTATCTCGTTTCAGAATTACAGAATTGCCACAGATTGGACATTTTTTCTTCCCAAAGGTAGAAGCTATAATTATATTGAATAAAAAGTACTCCGAATGACATGTTATATTAAGACAGTATCACATTGGTACATTGTACACATTATTTTAAACGACAAAACTAATTTGACTTTTTTTAACAAAACATCTAAATCATTGAGAAACTTATGGAAAAAAAATACAAATCTACAAATAAAGGAAAATCTATAGTACCTCTTATAGTAAATGCTAGTAACTAACAAGGGCAGTCTGGTCAATTGAAGCCGACCCAAAAGGAATCGCAGACAGTAGTGAGTGGGTGGTGCAAAACCAGAGTCCAAAACTTCAATTGCTCTCTTTTATCTCAATCAAGATCAAGTATAAAATTATCCAGAGAGAAATTGGAAGAAGAAGCTTCAGCCATGAGCTTTGTGGTGGGCAATTCGTGTCTTCTGCAGCCACCTCTGTATCATTCTCGCTTTCCTTCTTTGTCTGCTTCTACTTCTCAGCTTGCTGTTTTGTGCCTGAAAAATGGGTTCATCAAGAGGAAGAAGAAGAACCTATCAGTTATGGCTTCTCTGCGCCCGGAAGAGCTCTGCGACGGCGTTTTCTCCAAGAGGAGAGCGATTCTCTTTGTGGGTATTGCTGTGCTTCCGTTGCTGCAATTGAGGGCTTTAGCTCTTGAAGGTTTGGCCACAAGTGAGTTCCACATTTTTCTGTTCATGTTTCCTTATTCGTTCCTGTAATGGATTCATGTGAGGTTTATTTTTTCTGGGAAATCAATGAAATTTGTGAAATGGGTACTGCTTTTTTCGAAGATTATTTTGTTATTTGATTGATGGATTTTGGATTGCTGATTATAGATGCAATATGCATATTGCTCTGCTTCAAAAGCCAATACATGCCTAATTTACTGCTTTATCTTTGATAATGTGTTCTAAATATGGTTGCTTATACTGTGGCTTGGTTTTGGTATGCATGTATTGAACTTGTAAGCTGCAAAGGTTTTTATTCTTTGGAATTTCTTCAATGTTGATTTGAGTATATTGAGTCACCATGTGATCTGCTAAACTTGTTCTAGAGTTACATAAACTTTCTGATGGTCTAATGTTTCATTTTCGGCAATGAAGCCTCTAATTGTGTTTCGCTCAATTGGGTGCTTTTCATGCCCTCTTTTTTTTCCAATAGCTGTATGTTGAGTTTTATTTTTCTTACATACTTCATGTTGTGGGACTGTGGGAGAAAATAATCTGCATAATAATGTTTTTCTTAACCATTTTAATAGCTAGCTCACTGGTTCTTATTAACTTTGATACGGTGGCTTCACTGCCAATCCCATTTTTCCATTGGATTTTCTGGAATGAAATTGTTTTATCACGATAAAATTGTCTGTTCTAGATGATTCTTCTCCTTTGATCCTAATACTTATGAACATTGTTCTTCGGATCTTTTTAGAGACGAAAGTGAGTGACTTAAACATGAAGTGCAGACAACATAGGAAGGCTCAAAACTTCAGTGAAATGTTTCTGTTGCCAAACTTCTGATTCATTAACATGAAAAAAAAAATCGAAGAATCAGATATTGTCTGTATTACACCCAGCAAGCATCGCTAAAAAAATGAGATCGGCATATATTTCTTTTTCCCAATTAACATTTGTTTTTGAGATTTTAACTACTCTTTTGTTTTGGATCTAACACTCTTCTATATCTTTACCTTATAACTCTCACAATTTTATTAGTATTCATATCTGCATGCATTTGATTTCAGAAGAAAGTAAGCTGGCAACAGAAGAAGACATCCAAAAAGCAGAGGTCGATTTCTCTGCTTCTTACAACTGAATCTGACAAATACATGTTTGCGTAGATTTTCGTTTTCTAATTAAGCAGCTTTGATGGACAGAAAGAACTCCAGAAGGGTGCCCCAGGAAATCCTTTTCTCTCTCTCCTAAATGGAATTGGTGTATTCAGTTCTGGTATTATTGGTGCACTCTATGCATTGAGTCTACAAGAAAAGAAGTCTGCTGACGAAACAATTGAATCTGTGAGAAACTATTGCCTTTATTTATTTATTTTAGCTAAATAATTTATTTTTGGATTTGTAATCACATGTATGTACTCGGTTCTGATTTACAGATTGAAATGAAGTTGAAAGAGAAGGAAGCTGCTATAGTTTCATTGAAGAAGAGCTTCGAGTCAAAGCTACTGAATGAACAGGAAGAGAGGGCCAAGCAAATGAGTAAGGCAAAAGAACAAGAGCAATCTCTGATGAATCAACTAAATTCAGCAAACAGTGCCATTTCAGGATTAGAGCAGGAGCTAAAAAGTGAGGGAAGACTTATTGCAGAGCTTAAAGTTGAAATCGATAGTCTTCAGAGCAACCTTGCAAAGGCCAGGGAAGATAAGAGGGCACTTGAAGAGGAACTGAAAGAGAAGATTGACTCAATCGAGAGCTTGCAAGGAAAAATCAACTTACTCAGTGTAGAGCTCAAGGAGAAAGAAGAAAGTGTTCGCAGTTTGAACTCGTCTCTTCTGGAAAAAGAATTAGAGCTGAAAAACTTGAGCTCTAGCTATGAGCAGACCAAGAACAAACTTGCCGCAGCAATTGCAGAAATAGAAGGATTGAAAGATGAGCTGTCGAGAAATAAAACAGAACTAGATTCGAAGAACTATTTAGTTGAAGAGTTAAATTCAAGAGTAGCGTCTTTGATTGTTGAAAGAGATGATTCTAAGAGAGACTTTGATGCTGTTCAGGAGAGGTACAATGAGCTGAAGTTGTCTTCTGATAGGAAGTCAGCTTCAGATGCTAAGCTTTTGAGTGAAAGAGAACTTGAAGTTCAGCAACTGAATGAAAAGCTTGACATTGCACTGAAAGAAGCTAGTGGGAATCAAGTGAAAATTTCTGATTTGACCCAACAGAGGGAAGATTTGAAAAAAATGTTGGACACTGAAACAAGCAGTGTAAATAACTTGAAACATGAGCTTCAAATCACTCAGGAACTTTTAGGTCAGTCAAGGAATGTGGCTTCTGATCTTGCAGAACAATTAACAAAGTCAAGAAACCAGTGCGTGGAGCTTGAGGCTGAAGTTTCTAGGATTAAAGCCGAGTTTGCTGAGGCTATGGAGGCATTGCGGCGCAATCTTGAGGAAGCGAAACAAAGTGGCGGGGCTTTAGCCAAAGATCTCTCAGCAGAAAAGGAACTTGTGAAGAAAACAAAACAAGAGCTTGAGATCATGTCCCTTGAACATGCAGCTGTGGCAGAGAAATGTGATAACCTGCAGAAAGAACTGGTAGATGTTCATGAGAAAGCAGAAGCGACCCTTCAAGAACTAAAGGAAGAAAAGAAGTTAGCTTCTTCTTTGACTAAAGAACTCAAAGCTATGGAGAAACAAATGTTGATGGACATTGAGGCACGTAAATCTCTTGAAGCAGACCTGGAAGAGGCGACCAAATCACTTGATGAGATGAATCGAAATGCAATGACTCTCTCTAAAGATCTAGAGAAGACCAATGCTCTGAATTCTAGCCTTGAAGCTGAGAAGGAGGTGCTTTACAAGAACCTCATAGAGCAAAAGAGCTTATCTAAAGAGGCTCAAGAAAACATGGAAAATGCGCATAACCTTGTAATGGAGCTTGGCAAAGAAAGGGATATACTGGACAAGAGAGCAAAGGAACTTGAGGAGGATTTGGCATCTGCCAAAGGTGAAATCTTGAGGTTAAGAAGTACAATAAACTCAACCAAAGTGGTCGAGGATGATCAGTCTCCAGAAAGTGATGAAGAAGCTCAAATCTCTGACACAGTTACTGCTCCAGCAAAGAGAGCTAGGAGAAGAAAGGCTCCTACTCGGAGTAAGACAACATAAATTGCGAGGCTTGCTCTGATTTAGTTGTTACATGGCTTCTTTCTTCTCTCACTCATTTTTTTTCTTCTGAGTTTTTCTCCGATCTGTTTCTGTATAAAAGTGATAGTGAGAGATGGAAATTATCCAAATTACTAAGTGTATGGATCCATGCTCATTGGTTACACTTCACACTATATATCATAATTTGATATCCATATCATTTTTGCACATTAATTTTTTTTTCTTGTAGTTCTTGGAAGGACAAGGTATGACAATCATCTCTCTTTCCTCACATGCAAATGCAATTACAAAATTCGGAGAGACTTGACGTCCGACTAGTGTTACCACCTACCAATATAGTTCTTGTCTCAATTTTAATGATGAATTTCTGCCAGACAGAGATGAAATTGACAAGAATGAAAAAAAATGAGTCATGCAAATTACTTTTTCTTTTAAATTTGAAAAAAAAAGATTGGAGGATAAATAATTGAAACTTTACTATGACAATGAGAACAAAATTATCATTTTATTTAAAAACTGATAGAATAATTAATGTGCTAATTTGTTGATAAATTCGTGATCATGACAGTTTACAAAAACAAATTTATGTATATATTTAATATTTATCTAGATAACTATATACAAATAATTTTAAAAAAATCAGAGAAAATATTGGAGGAGAAAAAAATAATAGTTAATATTTTATTTTCAAATGCTAATAAAATATTGGGAAAAAAACAAAATATATAGCGTCCCTCTTCTCTAATTGTGTGACTTGCTTACCATACAATCCGAACTTTGGCACGCCAAATGGAGCCTGAACATCCTCATTTCCATAGCAACGGTTAGTTTCGCATCCCTCACCCTCCAATCCATATACTTTTTTGTATCTCTGCCCTAGTTTTCTCGACGTTTTGCGGAAGTCTGAGTCCCAATTGGGATTTTTTCTTCCCCAACAAAGCAATTCCTGGGAGCATAGTTTAGGTTTCTTTCCCATTTGCGTTTGGTTGGGAATTTTCCGGCTCTAAAGTTTCCTAATTCATGTCTTCCCTGGTTGGTTTACCGCTTTCAGATTCATAATTGCAACCCCATGGGGCTCTGTGGACGCTAAGTAGATTGATCTGTGATCGCAGTTATGAATCCCCAATTGGGTTTTTGAGGAAGAAGCTTTTCAGCCCAGAAACTTGGCGTTGACGGAAATGGGTTCCTATTTTTCGATAATTTGAGAATTTGGTAGGAGGAATTTGCTTTGTTAATATTGGGAATTGGAGGGTTTGGTGAATTTTGGGAAGAGATGTTTTATGGGGCACCGGTTTGGGATCCTTGGCTCATTGTTGCCCAGATTGTTTGTATGCAATGCTTGTACTACCTTACTCTTGGAACATTCATGTCAGTGTTTGTATGGACTCGTGTTTCTCGTATGACTCTGGTGTACTTCTTCGACTATGCCACTGTTTCTGCCACCACCATTACTGGGTGGTCCATCATTGTTTCATTTATGCTCACCTCACTTGCAAGGTGAGTACTGCTTTTGCATATCAGTTTCTTTAGTATCATTGACAGTTTTTGTTTGTTTAGTCTCTTAATTATCTGCATTCTTAGTTGGATCAGGGCCTATTTGTGTTGTTTTTGCAGTACTGGGTATATGGTTTATTTGATCGAGAGGTCAAGGAAGTGCTTAGATTTTTCAGCCACTATCTACATTGTCCATCTCTTTGTATGCATCATATATGGAGGATGGCCTTCCTCAATGACATGGTGGATTGTTAACATTACTGGACTTGCGGTGATGGCTTTTATAAGTGAGTATTTGTGCAGACAGCGCGAACAGCAGGAGATCCCACTTCCTCGCTACCGTTCCAGTAAGCTTCCTATAACATATGCTTGTTTATTTTCTCTTAGTTTTGCCGGGATCATATATGAAAAAAAATGTGATATTTGTATTTGTAATAACTACATTACAATTAAAACTAATGAACCTCCCAATGAAAATATACAGAGTAAAGGTGTTGATTTGGGTTTATAATGATGTATATAAGAGTATCAACTAGTGTAAGAACTAGAGGAAAAATACACCATGTGTTTTAAATTATTTGGAAAAACAATTTAATTGATTTGCCAACACTGCCTGAATGTTCTGGATTGGTTCTAGTTCCCATGCAGGTATTTGACTGACAAAAGAACTTGAGCTGGAGCAAGAACAATTACTTTTGCAGGGAAGCTCATAAGATACAAGATTTAGTTTGATTTAAAAGAATCTTCTTGGAACTGTAAGTGTTGTTTCTTTTGCAGATGCAATGTCACAAATGAGAGAACAATGATTTCCCATATGAATCCTATCTTTTTGGAAAATGAAAGCATTTTATCTGATTTGCATTGGTGATTTTCCCATATGAATCCTATATTATTGGAAAATGAAGGCATTTGATCTGATTTGCATTGTGTCAAGAAGTATGTGAATATGCACTACAGATTTGGTAAAATACAAGAAATATGTTCAATTCTTTTGTTAAAGATTGTTTCAAGATCAAGCAATGAGATTTAAATTATTACTATTTTTTTTATCAAACCTTTCCCCTTTGTATATGTTTGTAATCGGAGGCTTAAATCCATTAGTGACAATAGTTTTATGCTAAGAAAGAAACTTAGGGTAACTATTGTTGTGTGACAAATGACCAGTTCATTACATATTGTTCTGATCATAATTTTTTGATATAAACTAGTAAATAAAAAAGCAAAACCCCAAAAATTAGTAAATACATACACCTTGTTCATTTATTTTCTAAAACTCTGTATAAGGGTAACTTGAACCTCAATCATCACCCAAAACAAACAAACCAAAAAAAAAACATAAAAATTCCTCCAAGCCAACAAATCAGAGAAAGATCAATTCCTTCTACAGCTTCTTGAAAGTGTAGTGTTAGCGACAATGAGTTCTCATCTATGGCCGAGCTTTCCACTCAGACGAAATGTCTCCCACAGCTTCTCCAACTGTTAAATACAACCCGTTGAGCCCAAAAGCCTCCAGGCTTTGAGACTGATGCAGCTTCTCCATAACACTCGCCACCGGATTCGCCAACACTACCTGAATCGATCTCTTCTCCATCATCTTCCTCAGCTCGTTCAATGTGTCGATCCCACTACTGTCTATGGCCGTTACAGCTGAAACCAATCACAACCCATAAACCATTAGTCCAAATCCACCAAAAACATCATTAACTTCAGTGCAAGTTAAGTACTGTGATCATCACTTACCAGTCATGTCCAAGATCACGCATCTCAGTGCAGTCTCTTTCTCTGCTTTGACTCTCTCTTCCTCCTCTCGAACCCATCTCAGTACTCTGCAAAACAAGAATTGAAGATTCGTTATCAAGCTGTGACATGATCCACATAACACATAACAACTGAACCTGAGTACCAAGTACTAAAGATGGTACCTTTCTTGAATGTAGGTGGAGTTAGCAAAGTAGATTGGAGACTCAATAGCAAGTATGAGGAACGAAGGAACCCGAACAGCTTCTCTGTATCTGGTGATGCTGTGGTACATCTGAGTCCCAGGAATGTTCCCCAACACCACAGTGTTTGGCCTCGTCACATGTAGCAAGATCTTGAAAACCGAAACTCCAATCTGATAATCAATTACAGTGTTAGATCACGGGACGAGTTAAGGTCAAAGAGGTGAAGAAGAAGAGGCTTCTTAGTTCTTACGGCTATGGCAAGGCCAAGAGGGACTGAAATGAAGAGAACTCCAAAGAAGGAGCTCAAGCAAGCCAACAAGTC
>JAYMSW010000767.1:0-19709 GCA_036897725.1 Erodium texanum | reverse complement strand
AATGTAATCGAAAATTGAATTTTAGATTAAAAAAATACAAAAAACCCATCAGCAACCCTCTTTTGGGCTGGATTCTAAAATCAGCAACCCTCAAATTGACAGAATTAACTATCATCAGCAACCCTATCCAAGGGCGGGCTAGACATGCTCTTACCCCTAGTCTGTTTCATCGATTCGGCAACAAACATGTCTTTAATATCCAATTGACGACTACCAACAATCGGTAACACTGGGAGGCGATAACTTACTTACACCAAAAACCCTAGATACTCGAAACAATTGAAAACAACGCGTGTTAATTATTATGTGAAAAAAAAATGAACTAATAATAATTACTTCATTACAATATCACGAGACTTTCAAGAGAAAGAGCAAATAGTTTTGTTTATTTTCGAAACTAAGAGAGAATTTCGGAAAAGGAAAAAGATAGAAATAAAGAGAAGACCGTTGGACAGGGCACGTGATGGTCACGGACCGGACATTTGAATTCGGATCTGAGCGCCATTTCTTAAATTTAGTTTAATTTAAAACCAATTTTATTATTTTATCTTTCACGTATATGTACATTTCTATCTCTCTTCCTTTCTGTTTTCAAATTTGAAAAAACAAAGAGGAAAAACCTCTCACGCCCTTCCTCCTCGTCCGTCTCCTTCCTCACGCCCTCTCACAGGTACGCTCAGATCTCGCCATCGCCATTCCTTCACAGCTCACTAGGCTCATTCTCTTTTGTTTCTTCTCATCCACCTTCGTATTTTTGTAAGTATTTTATAATGCATTTCATCTGATACTTATTTGGTTTCCCATTTTTGCCGACTTGGTGAAACCCTAATTATTTCTCATGAATGATTTCGATTTTCGGTGCGTCTTGTTAGGTTTGTATATCGTGCGGAAAGCGGAGATGGAGAATTCTGAATGCGTGAGAGTTGCCGTTAACATTAGGCCTCTCATCACTCACGAGCTTTTAAATGGATGTACTGATTGCATCACCGTTTTTCCTGGTGAACCGCAGGTGTTATTGCTGTTCCCTTTTTTTTAATTTTGTTTTTGCTCTCCAGTGCTTAATTTTCAATTTATTTGTGGATTCAATTTGTTGATGTGCCAGATGTTTATCATTCTAATCTTGAAATAATTACTTATGGATGCTGTGATTTTGGGTATGTTTGCAGGTGCAAATTGGGTCACATTCCTTTACTTATGATTTTGTTTATGGAAGTTCAGGGAAACCTTCCCATGTCGTATATGATGATTGTGTTGCACCATTGGTTGAAGCTCTATTTCATGGCTATAATGCTACTGTGCTAGCATATGGACAGGTATGATGGTTAATTCACATCTCTGGGCTGCTTGATTTTTGTCGTTTCTTAACTGATATTTTTTGTTTGTTTGTCTATTGTTTAAGACTGGTTCGGGCAAAACATACACAATGGGGACTAACTACAATGGGGCAGAGAACAGTGGTGGAATTATTCCCAAAGTGATGGAAAGCATATACACCAGAGTTGAAGCATTGAAAGAATCGAGCGAGTTTCTAATTAGAGTGTCATTTATTGAGGTAAATACTGTTCAGGCTCATCTTTGAGTCTGTTCTATTTGAGATTTAGGATTTATCTCTCTCTCTCCAATATGAAGTATGTGCTTATTTAACTTATTCATTTGCACCTCAGATTTTCAAGGAAGAAGTTTTTGACTTACTTGACCCAAATTCACCCACTTTAAGTAAAGGCGAAGGCCCGCCATTAGGAAAGCCAGTAGCACATTCGAGAATTCCAATACAAATAAGAGAAACAGTGAGTGGTGGCATAACACTTGCTGGGGTGACAGAAGCAGAAGTCAGAACCAAGGAGGAGATGGCATCACATCTCTCACGGGGTTCTCTATCTCGAGCTACTGCAAGCACTAATATGAATAGCCAATCAAGGTATAGTATTGGGCTGGTTTATCCTCTTTTTTTTTCTTCCTATAATAATTATATTTAACTGGGTTTCTATCTCAATATGAGGCCTATGTCACATGTCATATTCTGTATCCACCCGTTTGCTTTTTTATCGTGCAACCTAGCTGATTGTTATATTCATGAGAATTTTCATGGTTGAATGGTATTTCCAGTCAGCCTAATTGTACTCTTGAAACAACTTTCATATTATGAATTAGTTCCATTTGATCTTACATATGTTGCTGGTTGCTATTTCAAATTTTAAATATGAAAAGCATGATACTAGCTCATTCATGTTCAACATAGTAAGGACTTGAATGTATGTGCTAAAAAGGTTGAATGTAAAGTAACTAGTATGATTGTTTTTCCATATCTTTTGTGTCTACATAGCTCAGTTGTGTTTATTTAATTATATGAAGTGTTATATATTTTAATTCCTTTGATTTTGTGTGTCAGTCGTTCACATGCTATATTCACAATAACCATTGAACAAAAGAAAAGTGGTCATGGCTCAACTGGTGCAGTCGGTGAAGATACTGCTGATGATATTTTATGTGCAAAGCTGCATTTGGTGGACCTTGCTGGTTCTGAAAGGGCAAAACGTACTGGTGCCGATGGAATGCGTTTTAAAGAAGGTATTTTTAATGTTTATCATTGTGAATGTATCAAAAAGTAAAGGCATGAATGCATTTGCATGCTGGGATTTGTTTTGGAGTTCCAGAGATCTCAAGATCCCTAGCTTCTTTGCTCATTGCTGCTTTATTTTTATATTTGTTTCCGATTCGACATTTCAAGTAGGTTGAGATGGTTTTACGATTATACCTTCCATTCATATTGCTTTTATTTTAACCTTTTAGGGATTAGCATCAACAAGGGTTTATTGGCCCTTGGCAACGTAATAAGTGCCCTGGGAGATGAGAAAAAGAGAAAAGAAGGTGGCCATGTTCCATACCGAGATAGCAAGTTAACACGCTTGTTACAGGCACGGAATAATTCTTCCTCTAATATTATCCATTTTTGTTAACTTCAATTTCCTTGCTGTTTTAACATGTATGTTCTTGGTTCATCAGGTAAAGGGAATATTGTTGAGGAAACTGACATGATTGATGACTTAATAACCAATAGAAATAGAATTATCATATTTTGGTTAACATGGATATAATAAAGTTTGAATATCGCATGCACCATTTATCTGAAAACAATATTTTAAATAGTTAATCCTAGAATAAATTTGTGAACTTAGTTCTTTCTTCTGTTTCTCTTTTATAATGTTTGTGTGTGAATTTACAGGATTCCCTTGGAGGCAACAGCAAAACAGTGATGATTGGTATGTTCTTTATGTGCTTATAATGGAGCTAATATAGTTAATATTGCTTCATGTAATTCTAACTGTCCTGTATTATTTATATTTCCATGCAGCATGTGTTAGCCCTGCTGATACAAATGCTGAGGAGACTCTCAATACTTTAAAGTATGCCAACCGTGCTCGTAATATTCAGAACAAGGCTGTTGTAAGTGTTTTAATTTGATACAAGAGTATTATTTTTTTTTCTTTTCTGCCTGCCTTCCACTAAATCCTATGTTTTTAAAATTGTAGATCAATCGTGATCCCATGGCAGCTCAAATGCAAAGAATGCGGAGTCAAATTGAGCAATTGCAATCCGAGCTTCTATTTTACCGTGGGGATGCTGGTGCACCATTTGAGGAGCTTCAGGTGTTTTTCTGTACAAGCAATGTGTGCTTGTGCTCTTTAATTAGTAGTTGTAGATACTTACGCAACTTTTTTCTTTTCAGCTTCTGAAGCATAAAATTTCCTTACTTGAATCAAGCAACGCAGAGCTACAACGAGAGCTTCAAGAACATCGAGCCTCCTCTGAGCATTTGAGTAAACGGGCTCTTGATGCTCAGGTTTGTTTTTCATTTTCCTTCCAAGTACTATGAAAAAATTAACAGTCTTGCAAGTCTAAAATCAGTCTTGGTATAGATGACTTATTGTTGTTTGGCCTAAATTTTTTAGGTTGAGAAAGACAAACTGATTATGAAACTTGAGTCTGCCCGGAACGGGAAATCCTGGGAGGAAGTTGATGCCGATTTAAATCAGGTGTCAATGGTTGATTTTTGTGGCTTTGCTATTTCAATTTCTGGATCACTGTTCTATGTCTGCTGACACAACTTTATAAACTATTTTTCAGGATTTTGATTTGGTGAAATCGTACGTGTCAAAAATTCAAGAATTAGAAGGCGAATTGTTGCATTTCAAAAGCTTAAATAACTCAAAACCTAGCCTTTATATTGACTGTCTTGAATCGGATGATGACGTGCCCCGTCCCAAAGGTGCACTTTTTTCATGTCTTGATAATTGTGAAGCCAAAGCAGGAGACATCTCTGGTAAGATAATTGTGAAGCCTTTATGCGTGTTTTTGGTTGTTTTACCTGTTGTATGTTCAAATTTGAAAGTAATGATGAAATGGGGATTATAACAGTTTAACAAAATGACAGATGGCGCTGAAATCGAAGAAACAGAGCTAGAACATTCTTCTCTTCAGGAAAAATTGGACAAGGAGCTCAAAGAGTTGGACAAAAAACTTGAACAAAAGGAGGTACAATGGATGTTGGATAATCAAGATAACGTTTGGCTTGCTTACAGTGATGATTATACTAACCTGTTATCGTTTTTAGATAAAAATTATTTTCGTGTCTGGATTTTTTTCTTCTTGTTTTACTTCTGAGTAGATGTTGTATAACAAGCCATTTTTGTTCATTGCTCATTCAAGGCTGAAATGAAGCGGTTTTCAAGTGCTGATACCTCAGTTCTTAAGCATCATTATGAGAAGAAAGTTCTTGAGTTGGAACAAGAAAAGAAATCTCTGCAGGTCAGTGCTATAATACTTGTACCGTGACTTAAAGGCTAGTTTTGGTAATCATTATCTTATAATATTGTCAATGACAGAAAGAGGTTGATGAACTGAAGCATAATCTGGCAACTATGCCATCTATCGCCGACGATAGTGCTCAAAAATTGAAGGAAAATTATCTCCAAAAGTTGAATGCCCTTGAATCACAGGTGAACTTTGAGTTGCCTATCATCTTTACTTGGTCGACTGTCCCTGTAATTATATCTGTGATCACATGTTTGTCTTTGTAGATTTCTGAATTGAAGAAAAAACAAGATGCTCAATCTCAAATTCTAAGACAGAAACAAAAAAGTGATGAGGCAGCAAAGAGACTACAAGATGAGATCCAGAGAATAAAGTCTCAAAAGGTAGGTGCCAGTTTGTTTTACAGAAAACTTGGTCATATCACTATATAGTGTTAAAATTGCTAAAATACTGTGTGTAATCCAGGTGCAACTGCAACATAAGATCAAGCAAGAGTCCGAGCAGTTTAGGTTATGGAAAGCATCACGAGAAAAAGAAGTTCTTCAGGTAGAATGCTATATTCTTATTTCTATGTTCTAACCATTGCATGCTCTCCTGAAAAAATTAGTATTTTCTTCTCAAATATTGCCTTATAAGTCTAGAATTGTAAGATGTTATTGCATCTCTTGTGGATTGGCACTGATATTTAATCACTCCTTGTCAAATATATGCCTCCATAATTTATATGACATTTTTTCTCCATTGACAGCTTAAGAAAGAGGGGAGAAGGAACGAATACGAGATGCATAAGCTTTTAGCTTTGAACCAGAGACAAAAGATGGTAAGTTGATATCCATCTATAATTACTTGTTATTTCTGCTTGTTATTGAAGTTGTCCTCACTTCATATACTTTTATCAGGTTTTGCATCGAAAGACTGAAGAAGCTTCTATGGCCACAAAGAGGTTAAAAGAGTTATTGGAATCTCGAAAGGCTTCCTCACGTCAAACATCTAGTAAGAAGATATACTAGACCACCTTATTACTTATTAGTGTTATTCTCCATATTGTGTAAATCAATGATGAATTTTCTTGCATATGCAGGTGTTGGTCCTGGAATTCAGGTATCTACAATTTATATTCCTTTTGCACATCATAAGCTCTCTCAGAATTGCGTATATAAATATTCATATTGTACTGTTAGATTGTTTCCTCCTACTAAGAAATATTATATCTGCTATGAAGGCTCTGATGGAAGCAATTGAACATGAACTTGAAGTCACAATCCGCGTTCATGAAGTAAGAACTGCATATGAGCGTCAAATGGAAGAGTGAGTGTTGTTCCTATATTTTTATTTTAGTTGAAATCTATCTGTGAATCTGCAATTGCTAAGTTCTTTGTTGTTTCAAGTTTACTTATTTAAAATTCAAAACAGAAAACTAAATATTTTAATTTTGAATAATTTTAGTTGAATCAACTGAACTTCCTTTTTTGACTTTGATATGAGACTCATGTGTTGCTAAATTGGGTTCTCAAAATGTTCTCTCAGTTCTGTGTCGTTGGATATATATTTGGTATAGTAAGATCAAATATATATTTCACAGTTCAATGATAGATAACATATCTAATGCAATTCAATGAACCCCTTGGTTTTTACTTCTGTGTAATGAAACCAATATAGAAATTTAGTAAATGTTTTGAAAAAGTATTATAGGAAATCTATCTGTGAATCTGCAATTGCTAAGTTCTTTGTCGTTGCAAGTTTACTTATTTAAAATTGAAAACAGAAAACTAAATATTTTAATTTTGAATAATTTTAGTTGAATCAACTGAATTTCCTTTTTTGACTTTGATATGAGACTCATTTGTTGCTAAATTGGGTTCTCAAAATGTTCTCTCAGTTCTGTGTCGTTGGGTATATATTTGGTATAGTAAGATCAAATATATATGTCATAGTTCAAAGATAGATAACATATCTAATGCAATTCAATGAACCTCTTGGTTTTTACTTCTGTGTAATGAAACCAATATAGGAATTTAGTAAATGTTTTGAAAAATTATTATGAGAAAGGAACAATGTTAAACCATATAAGATCGAGTGTGGTTTGATGTGAAGTTCATATTAAGTGTCACTTAATCACAATTGGTTTAAGCTATTTGTTTGTTATAATTATAGGAGGGCAAGAATGGCCAAGGAAGTCGCAAGACTAAAGGAAGAAGCAGATTTGCTTCGGCAGGCAAATTTGAGGTGACAGATTGAGTTGATTATTCTTTCAATTATTCCAATACTTTAATTGAATTGAATGTGTATTCATTTGCATGGTGTTTAATGCAGCAATTGTGTCGAAACAATGTCTCCTGGTGCAAGAAATTCAAGGATTTATGCACTCGAAAATATGCTTGCCACTTCATCTAGCACATTAGTTTCGATGGCATCTCAATTATCAGAAGCTGAAGAGCGTGAACGTGTCTTTAGTGGGAGGGGGCGTTGGAACCAAGTTCGATCTCTTGCTGATGCAAAGAATGTGATGAATCATTTGTTTACTATTGCATCATCATCCAGGTAATTCCTTTTAAAAAGCATTCATAAATTAATGTTGACACTGTTGCTAGCTTGCTTCACTTGCCTTTACCTTTGTACCTCAATCCAAATTTGCAGCAGCTTCTTTATAACTTTGTTCGGCTTTGTTTTATTGAACAGTAGCATTTGGATTAGTTTAATACTGAAGTTTATTTACTAAACCAAATATGGTAGTTGATTATGCTAGTAAAAGTTCAATAGAATACTAAATAGTTGTTTGGCCAATTTGTCATTCAAGGTGCCTGTTACGAGACAAAGAAGTGGACTGTAGAGAAAAAGATTCAGAAATCAAAGATATGAAAGAAAAGGTGTTAAGACTCAGCAGTATGCTTCGGCAAGTGGAGATGCAAAAAGCTCAGCTTATTCATCAGGTGAAGTCTCAGGTTAGTAGGCTTGACTTCATAATATATCAGATCATTATTTTCTTGTTTATTCAGCTCAGCTTAATGTATCTTCCTTTCGTATTCACTTAATACTAGAACGTGACTATGAAGAAGTACTCCATGGACACAAACGATTCTGAAAATATGGGAGGACACAAGTATGATCTGCGGAAACTGGTAATTTCTCTTAGATTCTATTCATGCATCTAAAAAATTACTTAATAGTAGGATTCAATTAGGGTCAGTTATTTATTACAAGCTGGTTTTTGTCTCAACTATATAACATAATTGTTCTCTATGATCTAGGATCAACGAAGTTCCATTATATTTATGGAGGACATGGATACATCAGAATCAGAGCACTCAGATTCTGATGTGGATTGGGCAGAACAGCATGATGATGATTTGGCTATGTTAGGCAAACGGGCTGGTAGAAAAAGAAGTTCTAAAGGCAGATGCCGTTCAGGCTCTGAGTCATCAAACTCCATTGGAACAGATAGTTCAACACCAGACTCAGGCAATGCAGTCACTCCTACTGCAGCTGTTAACAAATCAGATGTGTGCTGTACTTGTACTAAAAACTCCTCTTGTAAGACCATGAAGTGTGAGTGCCGAGCTTCTGGAGGCCATTGTGGGGAATCATGTGGTTGTGTACCATCAAAATGTGCCAATCGAATCAAATCAGATAATTCTCCATCCGAGGTGGCTGAAGAACTTGCTTCTCAAGGTGCCATGCTACTGCAGAGTGCATTGCTTGATAAGCCCTCTGAGATAGATGACGGAGAGAAGGCAACAATTGGAAATGATGGAGGGCTAAAAAGAAAGCCTCTAAGCGATATCGGCAACACATTGGTATGCATCTATTTGTTCCCTACATTTTTTTTGGCTTGTCATTATTTTGTAAAGCGTCTGATTTATGTGTGTGTTTTAATAAACTCAAGGCTAAATCAAACGCACCAAAGCCTAGTCAGAGGAAGAAATGGCGGAGATCAGTGATTCAACTTGTTCCTGTGCCTCCAGCCTCAGAGAACAGTGAAGCCCCAAAGGTTCTTCCAACTTCCTCGCAGCAAGAGAAGAGTGAAGTAGAAAAGCCTTTGAAGTTACCGAGAGCTATGCGGCCGGTTGCTGCTTCCAACAGTAGCAACCCATTTAGAGAGAGGAACTCAGAAAATCAGAATGAGTCTGGGGCCAACAAGGAGAGTGGTGTTCGTGCTGCACGAAGTCCTGTTCGGCCAGCGCCCTGATGAGAGGAGAAAGAGACCCGCCGAGTCTAAGTATATTGGTTTTAACAAATGGAATGATCTTATGTTGTCTAGTGTTTGATCAATTCCCTACTGATCATGTCTCTCTTGACAGACCCATGGTAATTTACATGTTTGTTTTCAAGGGACAACTGCTTTGCTGTTATACGTTTTTGATTCTTGTGGTTATAGTTCTGATTTTTTCTGCTTCCTAAGTTTTCTTCAATCTACAGGTTTGTTAATTGCTATAGATTTCTGTCATGGTTCGAGCAAGATGTTGGACTTGTGATGAATGATAAACTAATACCACGATTTTATTATTTAAATGTATAAAAATATTATTGTGAATTAGTCTAATAAATATCTCATAGTATGTACTAAAGTATCTATGTAATAGATGCAGTAAAAGTAAATTTATAATTTCTGGAATTGTCCCTATCTTTCTTTCATAGTAAATTTTCAAGATAAAATAATATTATTTTTAAACAAAAGAACCGATAGACAAACATGTCACATGCTCGAAAGCAACCATTTTCAAAAATTTGCCCGTTGGGACTACGTGGTAGAATCGGGCCACAGTTGGTCCAGTGGCACTCTATGAATGCTGACATGGCGGGATCTGAAATTACTATATTCAAGAAATTGAATATTAATTTCAACAATAAAATGCTTTCGCTGCAAAGGCAAGGGTCGCGTATCAGCCACAACAGAGGCGCCATACCCCGAATTCAAATACAAAACCAAGCCAGTGTGCGTTGAGAGAGAGGACGGTTAGGGTTTCATTTCACGCAGAGAAGATGGGGAAGACGAATCGCCAATCGAAGCCAGCGGATGCCGCTGATTCTTCGTCGCCACCGGTTGCGGACAAACAACAAGATTGCGGGGATAGACTTCTCGAATTGGACCATCAAAACAAAGCTCTTCAGGTCTGATTTTGATTGGGAAGCTACTTTTTGTTTGATTTGGAGTTTTTGTTGATTGTTTTGGGAAAAATGTGGCGCTTGGATTTGTTAACTGTCTCTTCGATGAGTGAGAAAATAGGTTACTATGTTTTGAATCTTAAGCGTTCTTGTTGGATCTGGGGGAAGTAGGAGGGAGATGAAGGGAAATGAGCTTAGGTTTTCAGGAATATTTTGAGCATTTAATGAGCGTTCTTTTTTCTTTACTTTCTTAAATTTTCCAGCTATTCTAAGGAAGTTTTTATTTATTTATATTGAATCTGAATTGATTCGCTTAATCATCTATTAAAGCTGTTTGGTTGATGAGAAAATGTTGGGAATCTGGATCTTAATAATCTTGAATTCTTAAGGTCAACTATTAAAGTCTTTTAATTGCCAACAAGAAAAATCAAGTTGAGTATCGGAAAAGTTCAGTAAACATGCATTTGTCAACAAGATGCACTTTCTGAAAACTCTAAAAATGATAAATGTCTTTTCCCCCTTAATTTAGATGCGAGGAGTAAGATAGGTAGACAAGTCCACAAAGGCTAACCTGAAGCAAAATTGGCTTGCTTGCATTTCTGAAGAATATCAAAACATGCTGTTTACATAACACTGCAATCTTGTTTCATTAATTTTTACACTGGTTTCTCAGAAACCAAACATGTGGTGCTGTGTGTTTACCTTTGCTGTGAACTGACAGTGCGAGGTTGAGGAATTGAGGTGCAAACTTGCAAAGGGTTTTACTTCTCCTGATAGCGGTAAAAAGCTGAAGGAAATGAATCTTCAAAAGTTGAATCTTCTGGAAGAACAGGTGAGCCTTGATCCACTTCGTAAAATTGGATATTCTTTTCTATGCTGCATGTTTTGTAAGTGTTTTTGTCTTTTGCAGGTTACCACACTGAAGAAGAAAGTAGCAGGACAATCTCAGCTTTCAACACAAAAAAAAAGTTATGAGGCAACAAAAAGGTTGCAGGATGAGATTCAAAGATTGAAGGCACAAAAGGTACGAGTTTACCGTACATGACAAGAGACTACTGAAAAGGCTGCATTATCCATTTCTTACACCATAAACAAACTCATATGTCATGTAGGTTCAATTGCAATGCTAGAATAAGCTACAGTCTGTTGAGTTCAGGTTATCTAAAGCCTTAATGGAAAAAGAACTTCTTCAGGTATATTAGCTGTTTGTTAAAAGTTCGTGTTCTACTATCTTAATGGAGGGTACTATAGTTCTATTTTCTATTCTTTTCTACGCATTATGGTGCCACAATGAGACATTAAATTGGCATTTTGTTTCCTTCTAAAATGGTACTAGATGTCAAATTTCATATAATTCTTTTTACCACATATTGGTGGCAATACTTAATTTGCTTTGTTAGTAGTTTGTACTGCTTTGCCTTATGTGTATCTTTGCACATCAACAACTTAGGAAAGATGGAAGAAGGAATGAGTATGAGATGCATAAGCTATCAGCTTTAAACCAGAAGCAAAAGATGGTATTCCTGATCACCTTAAATCTTATTTCTTTCTTCTTGTGATTTTTTTCTTCTAGTTGAGGTATCTTTTGGAGCTTTAAACTTGTCTCCTTTTTTCGTTACAGGCTATCCTGCGGAAGACAGAAGAAGCTTCTCTAGCAACCAAAAGGCTAAAAGAGCTAATAGAATCTCGAAAGGTTTTCTCACGCAGAGCAACTGGTTAGAGATGTATTTGATACTTCTAATCTTTTTATAGATCCTTTCTTTTCTCCCTACTAATAGAACATTAACTATCCTCCAAATTTTATGTAGGTTCTAAGACAGATCCTCAAATTCAGGTACACTTAATGAGGAACTGAATTTATATACATGCTTGCATGCTCACAATTGTGTAATTGTAAATATAAGTTTTTATGGGATGGGAATGCATGTGGATTTGGTTATATGCGTAACTCTTTTTCAGAACTTTATTCCTCATTTGTTTCCCTCGCTTAACTTCTGTTGGGTCAAGGGGCAAAAATAGAGCTCCCTTCTACATAACGGAGGTCTTTGAGTCCAAAACCTTGATGCATTTAAAAGCTGATAAAAAAATGTTTAAATCACTAAAGATGTGAAGTCATTGTCTTCCATCCATTCCCTCACAAAATTGCAAATGAGAAATCACTTGCATTCAACTCTGTTTTGTTTCAAATGCTGAATTCTTCTTTGTCAAATTACATTTCTTTCCCATGACACTGTTTTGTTATTTTAGGAAACTGGAATAGCAAGACCAAAAAAAAGTTTTTTGTTTTTTCATTTACATGTAACATGCAAGGGACGAAATATTTTGCCGGACTACATAAATTTGTTTCAAATCCTTGTTTTACTTTAACCCATGCCTTATTTTGCTGGACTACGTAAGTTTACTATTCTGGATATATAAATTTCATTTATCACACAGTACCATTTATGATTCATGTCAATGATGCAGTCTATTGAGCGTGAGCTTGAAGCCACTGAACAGATCCGTGCAATTTGTTCCGAGTATGAACGACAAATAGAAGAGTGAGTTCCCTCTAGTCACTTTATGTCAATCTAATGGTTTTGGATGTTTGCTTATTTTAGTTCATCAATGTCAAGGGCATATTTTTTCCTGTTAGTGTGTGCTTCTGGTGCACCATTGCATGTTTGATGACATCAAGTTTAGTTTTAAGGTTGAAACTTTGATACTTATCATTTTTAAATAGAACTTCGATGTCAATGCGGTTCACCAGACATTGAGTTTCCAAGAGTTGATTACTCCATATAGATTAGCAAATCAAGTTATTTTTAGTTCCGCATGCCCATGTCTTAGAGAATTGTAAACTTATGGAGACATAAGCTTCATGCAACCATTGTATAACAGTTAAATTCAACCATTGTATGTCAGTACCTGATGAAGTTAGAATTGCTCAAAGTTTTATTAGGTATCGACTTCATTGACATATTATCTGTATGTGTTGGTTGAATATTCTAGAAATTTCTTCATGAGTTTCACTGTCAATGATCAAATCTCTCCATGTTTTGACATGTGTAGAATGACTGAAAAGTTCAAGGAAGAAGCAGAGATGCTGAAACTAGAAAATGTTAGGTGAGGCCATTTCTTGCCGAGTAGATATAGATTGCTGCAATGTTCTGTTTATTTGCCTAAATATTATATGGCCTCCAACTCTGAAAGATTTTTCATTTGGTTCATCTTAAGGTTCCTGTCACAGGACAACTACAAGGATGTTGACTGCTTAGTGAAGGAGTCAGAATTAAAAGATCTGAAGGAAGAAATACTTAGACTAGGAAGTTTGGTTAGGCAGGTGGAAATCCAGAAGGCAAAGCCTGTTCATGTCGAGAAGCCAAAGGTTAGTGCCCTACATTTTCAAATTTGAAGTGATAAACAGATATGACAACCACAATCAAGTATATTATCATATTTGCTCCTCGGAGGCTAAGAAGCTATGCTTTAATAAACTTTTTAAAGCTAATAATCTGCTACTCCATATCTCAGATAGATCCAAGTCAACACTCTGTCCGTCTTCAGAATCACATTGATATTTTAGAGGACACGAAAACCCCTGGTTCAGAAAACTCTGAGGGAACTCAGGGAAGTAGTGTTGCACTGGGACAAGCCACATCATCCGGACCATGCTGCTCTTGTAGCAAAAGGTCATTATGCAAGACACCTAAATGTGGATGTCGAGCTAGGGGAGGTAGCTGCGGAGCATCATGTGGCTGTGCTGCCTCCAAGTGTTCCAACAGGGGATCAGTGCCAATCAAGTTGGATGAGAGTGCACAACCAGGGATGGCTCTGAGTTCTGTTAACTCTTCAGGTGATGTAGGAACAGAAAATAGCCACACTCTTGCCTCTGAAGGTGCAAAGCTACTTGAGAATGCCCTTATTCAGAAGCCTGCTGAGAGTAAAAACAACGGTGGGCCAAGAAAGAAACCTTTATCTGACATTGGAAACATCCGGGTAAAGGTTTTATCCTTGTGATATTAAAAGAAGCTTCTTAGCTTTGCTTTTTGGTATAATCTTTTTGGTATAATGTACTTCATAGTTCACTAACATGATTAGTTAAACCTACAGAATGATGTAAATGTGCTAAAACCTGCCCCAAAGAAGAAAGGGCGAAACCCAGCAATTCAGCTGGTAACTGCATCTGTGCCAGAGAACGCTGAAGGTCATAAAGACGCTGAGAATAACTCGGTTCAAGTAGATATACGTGCCAAGTTAACAAAGAGGACCGTGCGTTCTACAGTAACAGATTAAAACCCTCCAAGATGGCCAAGCATCTAGGAACATGGAACTGAGAAACATATGCAACAATGAGACGTGGTTTGTTTTTCTTGTTAGAACTTTCGTGATATGACAGAAAGATCTATGGTTCTTCTGAGAATTGGCTATACCATGACCCACTCGGTCTTTTGAATGAAATATAACTTTTATTTCTTTTAACTAGCAATTGAGGTGCTTGTCAAATTAGAATCGACACATTACTTTTGAAAAGCTCTTGCGACTATTATGGAAACTAATCTGGAAATGCCAACCATACACTGCAATTTCAACTTCTAGTATGACAAGGTTAATTTATGTATAGCTATTCACATCCTTGTGGGATGACAAGGCCAACCGAATTATTCATATGCGGATCATCCTATCCACCTACATAACAACTCTTCACAACCAATGCTTCGGCGGGAATCGCATTTTCTGAACGTCCTACTTTGATTTCAACATTGGTTCCCACTTGGACACGACGTAGGAGTACATATATTAGGGGAGAATTACTAAAAGCTGCTCAAATGAATTAGACAACTGTCCAATATTCAAAAACATGTGACGAAGTGCCTTGTGAAAAAAGGCATAGCCCAAAAATTTACATTCAATTAAACATGGATACAAAATAGCAAAATATTCCAACATAACATTCTCTTTTTATCACGTGTCAAGTATATAGTGCTTATAATGTTGTACAATGTCAAAAGTTAATTCAGTTTTTTAATCCATAATTTAAAATAACTAGTGTGTATGAAATTAACTCAATTACTTCAAACGACATTACATGTACACAGATGTTGTAAAATGTCAAAAAGTATAATAAAAATAGTACTCACATTTTGTATGTATAATTTCAATAGGGAAAATTCATAAAATTGTTGTGAACTATGACCTATTTTCACAGAACAACTTTAAAGTATCGTCCCGTTCACATGATTACGATGAACTTTTTCTAAATTTTAAAAAACCTTAATGGTGTTAAATTTAATAGAAAAAATTTGAATTTTGGTCATGTGCCTTGCACATGACACGAAAATTTTCTATAATGCCCAGAATGCCCTTTCAATACAAATAAACAAACAAAAAAAAAAGAAAAAAAGAAGAAAGGGCCGAAATTTTTTCCGGCATCCTTCTTTGGCCAGTGCGTCTTCTCCAGCCACTGCGTCCTCATCTCGTGCTCGAGAATCAGAGGTTGATGGAGGATTTCGTCTCGTGCTCGGACGGTTCGTGCTTGGAAATGGCGAGAAAGATCCGTAGCCCCACAACTTCTCGGAGAGGGAGAACTGGTTTTTGGTCTCGATTCGAGGATTTGACGATGAGTTTATTCGGTTTTGGTCTCGTGGTGAATCTGAATGGCCAAATCTAGGTCTCGATTCGGGTCGATTTTGTTGTTGGGGAGGAGCTCACATCGGAGAGGACTTGAACGGCCATATCCGGGGTCTCGATTCAGGGCCGATTCATGGCAGGTTGAAGATGATGATGTTCGATCTATTCTGAACCATTGCCTGAGCTCGTCAATCGCCGGAGATAAGGTTGTACCGGTGACGGTCGGTCGGGATCTGCTCTGGCCTGAGCTCGTCAACGCCGACTGAAGACGGTGACGTCACCGTCATAATGACGTCATCGGTCAACTTATTTTTTTTATTGATATATATTAATTTTACACAATACTTAAAAAATGTATAATAAATAAAATTTTCACTTACAAAGAAAAGATGATATTTTCGAAAAAATATTTTTGAATTGTAAAGTTTTATGACAATTTTTGGTTTTCAAAATATATATCATTTGTATTTTTTATGAATTTTTAACTAATTTTTATTTATTAATTATCATTTTTTACTATGTAGGGGTAGTTTACACATTTCACAGTCAAGTTAACAGAGTTATAACAGATGAACCTTAAAAAAAGTTCACTGTAGTCATGTGAATGGGTCGATAGTTTAAAGTGGTTATGTGAAAATGTGTCATAGTTCACGGTAGTTTTATGAATTTTTCCCTAAAATCAGTTAGTTTTTTTTAAAAAAACTTCTTAATCGGTATCCAAAACAATTATTTTAGGAAAAATTAAAGAGATATATGTAATATCTATATCTTTACATGTACGTGTAAGTATTTGATAACGTCAGAAATGTAAGGATGACGAGTTGGATAGAAGTGGACTAGGGCTAGGGTTTGATGGAATTACGTTTTGTAAGAGCAAGAAAAACGCGTTAATTTTGCCGATGTACGTTAGGTAACATTGATTGCATGTATTGGCAATGGAAGAAATGTCAAATGAAATGGAAAGTAATGTACACATGAGGAGACCAAGCCTGCCCGACGATGATGCTGGAAGCGGTTACCTCACATGATACATGGTTCGGGCATGCATTTTTAGGTGTTACGGGTTCAAACAACAACATCAGTGTTATCAAACAATCACTGCTTTTCACTGAGGTTGGGGTGAACAACCTCCTATTCGGTACACTGTCAACAATAGTGAGTACATGCATGGTTACTACTTAGCCGATAGAATATATCCTTCGTGGGCTATGTTCATGAAGACGATACGTGAACCAGTCACTGTGAAATAGAAGACCTTTACACGTGTGCAAAAAGGTTGCAGAAAGGACGTGGGACGAGTCTTCGGAGTCTAAGCCCGATTTAAAATAAGAACAAGGCTGACATTTTTTGGAACCTAGTCGCTATCGGAATTATCAACTTACATCGTGCTCCACAGCATGATTGTGAAAGATAAACGGGATAACTATGCAAGTCAGATCAATTACGAGGACGACATCCCGGATTCTTCTTCTTCTACGTCCGATCCGCCAACCATCCATCAAGGCCCACCTCAAGAATTTAGGGTGTGCGTCGCACCCACACCTGACATGGCCGTCAAAACACTGACGATCCAACGTCGTTGCTCACAATCACCAAGTGTTCTCATTATCAAACTCGATTGGCAACACAATAAATTATCGAAAAGGAAAAGAAATCGAGTGACATAAACAAAATCTCTACATTAAAACCATGGGCCCGAACCCGTTAGGTCAATGCAACCTCCTCATAGAGCCATAGTGAAGCCAGGAAAGTAAACTAATTAGGGCTAAAACACGATCGAATACACTACTAATGATCATGTGTGCGTGAAACATGCAACAAAGCGATTTAGTGATATCGATGGAGAATTGCAGTTTGAATGATGGTGGGAGCAAGGTGACTCGGGCTTCTTCTTCTTCAGCACCTATTTCAATCCTAACCGACGAACTAATGATCGGAATAATGTGCAGGCTCGGGTCTTCCAAGTACGCAGTTCAATGCAAGTTGGTGTCCAAACTCTGGCTCTCTCTCATCAACACAGATTCATGGATCTCCTACTTCGTGCGTCAATGGCGCCGAATCGATCACAAGGAAGAAGATGAGCTACATGGAGGATTGCTTGCAACTTAAATGTTGTTTACAACGATGCAAGACTGAACTTGTGTCGTTCCACCCGTACGAAGGGGATGTCCTGCATTTGTCTTTGTCTTGTAGTTCACATCAAGATGAAGCTGAATCCCATGTCTCCTTTTCTTGCGATTTAAGGAAGCGAACAATTAAGACGGTCCGTGGTCTTCCCTCTGTCGAGAACTTGGTCGACCATGCTTTCGATCTTTGGATACCTTCTTGGCCTTCCCCCGTACCACTTCTTCCACCACCATAGGCCATTATGGATTAAATTGATTGGTCCAACAAAACAAAGAGCTTGCAAGTAACAAAAAAAAAAATGACACCTTGTAGACCACCATGTAAGCTCTTTTATATTGCATCACAACAAGATTATAGAGGCAATGGACACTGAGGAGGAGGCCGGAGAGCACGGACCGAGCACGGGAGCACAACACCGGAGGAAAAATCGCCCGAGATGGGAATCGCGTTTGAGAGAGAAGTGATGGAAAAGTTTATATATGAGATTTGATATAAGAACCTGGGGGACGCGGCATTTAAAATCTACGTCACCCTGTTTGTTTCGCTTGAGCGACATAGAGTTTAAATCCTATGTCGCTTGGGTCTGAACACTTAGAAAATTTCTAAGTGTTGATAACTAGGTGACGCAACATATACAAAATTCGAGACTCAACTTTGAGGCTCGAATTTTTTCTAGGTATAGAATCTTGGACGACACAACATTTAAATTCTGCGTTACCCAAGAACAATAGAGATCAAATCCTCTGTTTTTGAACGAAAAACCCGTCAAACCCGATCAGATTGTCATAGTTTTTAAGAATGGAGGGTACCTAATGAATGTAACCATGTGAAAATTTTAATTGAACTCACAAGGAGCTTTATTTTCACATTTCATTTATTCTAGGTGACGTAGAATAAAAAAAATGATGTATTACCCAAGAATAACAGAGAACAAATCCCCTATTTTTTTATCAAAAAAAACTGACAAAACCAATCAAATTGTCATGGTTTTTGAGAATGGAGGGTTCCATAAATTATTTTACACCTTAATGAATGTAACCATGTGAAAAAAAATTTGAATTAAACTCATAAGGAGCTTGATTTTTGTATTTTATTTTTCTCTTGGGCAATGCAGAATTTAAATTCTGCGTTCCCAAGGTTCAACACTTAGAAGAAAAAAAATCCAGTTTGAAAACTTTGAATGACTTGTTTTCATACAAATACGGTGTATGATAAATACCTTGAACCATATGAAAATTTAAACACAAAACTACCACTGTAATCAAAATAAAGTATATTACATAATTACATGATCATCTAACATTAATAGTCAATGACTGTAAACATAATCCTGATCATCATCATCTTCTTCCACCTCATCATCTTCTTATTCCCATTATGAGTTATTGAGCTCTTCCACCTCATCATCGTCTTCAAGCAACTCATCGCCGTCATCTTGGATGGGTATCTTAGTACGGACATTGGCTATTGGAATTGAGCCCAAGTCAACGAATAACCCCAATATAGGAATATTCTTTGTGTTGACGATTGGTTCTTGGTAAGCATCTTCAAACTCATACGATGGTTGTTGAACATTGTTGATTGTGTCAATCGTCCTCGGGTTGAGGGTGCCTCTATGGGTCATTTTGTTCACAACTTTCAAATGTTCACCGGCCTTTGGATCATTGACATAGAAAACTTGCTTCGCCATAAGTGCAAGACAATAGGCTCATCCTTATAGCAATCCGTGCTGGTGCTTGACATGAGGAAAACCTACCAAATAAATTAGGCAAATTATTCCTCGCGGTACTGACACAAGGAAAACCTACCTAATAAATTAGGAAAATTAACCTCGTAGAACGGCAGTTTATCGGTCAAAGTAATATAGGGCTTTCTAGGAAAAACCCTGAGTTTTCAAATTCGCGAGAGCAATAAAGCACTACCTATCTATCCTAGTTGATAATTGAAATGTTTTGGGTTTGAAAAGATTTGATTTTGAAAAGTAACTAGTAACAATTTTGAAAACAATATAATTAAAATAGTTCACGCAAATGCAGCAGGAGAATCGAGTTGAATTA
>JAYMSW010000766.1:0-19710 GCA_036897725.1 Erodium texanum | reverse complement strand
AAGTCAAAGTCGCGTTCCTCGCCGTCGGAGTCGTTCTGCTTGCTTTCGTCGCCGTCGTCGGCGCAATTGCTCACGTTGTCGTCGTCATCGTCCTCATGGGGGACGGCAAACTCCAAATCGAAGAAGGGACCGTCGGAGTCGTACTCCAGGGCGTTGTGAGTGACAACGGTGGGTACATTGGTACCTCCGGAGGACCCGCGGCCGGCGGTAGATTCAGAGCGGCCAGGCCTCCAGTACTTGAGTAAGCTAAAAGCTTCCATGGTTGGGAGAGCCAGAATAATAGAAGAGGTGTGGAAAATACAAATGATGGTTTTAGCTTTTAGGAGGAGCAAATTAAAATTGATATACGTTAGTTAGATGAATAGAGTTAAGTTTTGTCATTAAATTTGTAGGAAAAAGAAGTAATAAACACTTAAATTCTCTGAGGTATAGGCTGTGAAGTAGTTGCCTAAACAGGGAGCTAGTACTGTGGTAACATGTTTCCATTCATGTGTAAATTATTAAATTTCAGTGGGTGTCAGTAATGAAACCTCAGTAACATTCATCTAAATGTTTGGTTTATCGCTTTTCACATGGCTTCAAATGTTAGGATGAAATACAATTTAATTCTAGACAACCGCTTGCTTTTTTTTTTTTTTGAAACGAACCGCTTGCTTTTAAGAATACATAACTATTTGCAATCTATTTGAACGATGAACTCATAGGCGTTAAGGGGAAATTGGCAGCCACTTTCCGCTGCACATGGAGACCGGCGGCTTGGTGCTGTATTGGTCGATGTTATTGTTGGGTGAGTCGGTAACGGTAATTTTAGAAATCACCACTAAGAGAACATCCGCAATGGAGTATTGGATGGCAGCGTCTAATGGTTGTTATGTATGTTATTTCAGAAATGACGATGTATTCGCGAGGCAGCTCTCGATAGCTCATGGGAGGTTGGATCAAAGAAAAAGTTGGTAGGTCATCTTTGTAATCAGTTGACTTTTATAATTATCTCGTTCATCTTCAACTATCATATTATGCAGTACGAAGCACAATTTCATGATATTGTCGATGATTGCTAGGTCCCAAAAAAGTATTAGCCTGATAATTATCTTGTTCCACATCCTTCCTTCATCTTTCTTGTATCGTGCAAATGTCTTTTGCTTGGTAACATTCAATTCCCTTATTATCTTCACAAAAATAGTCCAAGGTGGATATTTCTTGTCAACTAAATAATAATCATGAGTTACCGTTGACTACACAATAAATAGGAGGTTGTTCGTCATGGACTATGTCTGTGAACAATAGTGATTGGTTTATGACATTGATATCGTTGTTTGACCTCACTACACTAAAAAATGCATGCCATATACATGTGTCTTGTGAGACTTCAACTTCTAGTATGATGGTTGGGACGGTCTTATCACCTCGACTGTACATGTATTTCTATGCAATCGAACAATTTTTCCAGCTTCAATGCATGTAATCAATACTGCCTATCGTACCAGGAAAACCGCGTTACTCGTCTTGTGCCAGTAAATGTATGATATCCACTACGGTTCTTTCTAAGAAATTCTTTGCTGGAAAAAAACGATGACTCTATCACAAAATTCTTTAAAGTAAAGATAGGTTGTGTTCTTACTGATTCGCAAGTACTCTTCGTGTCTATCAGTTGTTTATCCGATAGCAAGCATCTGTAAGGTTATTGTACACTTCAGCAACAGACTAAAAATGCTCTAGCATATGACATCTTCCCGTTGCGAAAAAAAAAGGGGTGAATGTCGAGAGTCCATTCATAATTTGTAGAACACCAAGTGCTGCATCGAGAATCAATGCCTATAAATAAAATCATCATACAACGAAAGTATAACAAAATAGTAGGCTACTAGCTGCTTATGCCCTGCCCCGGTGCTTTTGTAGCATTGGTATAAGAATCCAAACACTAAAATTCATACTTTATGAGGTGGTATGATAAAATTGCTTTTTACATTATAACCCATCCGTTCCGACAGAAAAGGGAACGGATGGTGTAGCAGAAAACAATGGCTCAGCAGAGAAAGTCACGTGGCAGGAATGCAGCTAGTACAAAATCTTGAATCCAATTGAATTGAATGTCGTGTTTGGTTCCAGATACAGTACACTGTCTTTCTCACCCATTCTTCAATTTCTTTCATCATCAAATCTACCTACCTTCCCTCCTTCACTTCACATGTCTCCCCCGCTCTCATTTTCAGAGAATGGACCCAAGAGTTTTGGATTGGGCTAGTTTCTTGCAAGCAATGGGCTTGTTTTATGGATGGGCCTAATACGGTTTTCTCTCGCCACGTGCATAAGACCCGTCTGATCTAACGGCCGTTAATCCTCCTCGTAAGGTATTCGGTTTCTCGATCGCCACGTGTAATTCCTGCTCTTTTTCGGTTTCGGGTTCGAATTGGGCCCACAGGTTGAGATCCATAAGTTTTTAACGGTCCAGATTAGTTCCTTTTCGTGAACGACCGAGATTTAATCTTGGAGTACTTGTCGCTATTGTAGGCCACAGATTGGAAATGGTTGTACGTAGTAGAGCAATTGAGGTATCATTTCTAGGAGTTTCTTCCCATTCTCAGAGGATTCGAATCTCTTTCCGAGAGGGTTAGGGTTTTGGGGAATAATCGGAGTGAGCTTCGGTTCAGTGTGAAACTCGTCGCCATGTCTGAGCATCACCACGAGGATCCCAAGTCGGAGTCACTGATGGAGAAGATAGCCGATAAGATCCACGGCCATGATGATTCGTCGTCATCTAACTCCGATAACGAGAAGTCTTCGTCGCCGTCGTCCATCAAGTCCAAGATATACCGGATCTTCGGCCGAGAGAAGCCTGTTCACAAGGTTCTCGGCGGTGGGAAGCGTAAGTCCAGTTCTTCGTACCCTCATTTCTCAGTCTTTCTTGGTAATTTTTGTAGTTTATTTATGCGTCCGATCTGGTCACAGGGAGAAATTAGAGCCCGAATTTGATGGGATTGCTTGATTATATGATCTGTGCATATAATTTATTTTTCATTCTAGTGTTTGTGTACTGGGAAAACTTAGTTGTGGGTGGAAAATTTGTTTCATGTATAGTTTTGAGCTTGTTGAGGTCTCAGATATAGTTCAATGTACACAACATTGCTCATTCTCAAACGAGAATTTTGTAGCTAAAATTGCGAGATATTGTAGTTTAATTTGAACTCTATATGTATCAGTGGCTAGTGGTAACCAGTGGTCTCAGGATTTATAAGATTTAGTTGTGGATCATAGACCTGGTGTCGTTTCTGTTGTTAGAACAAACTTGATTCTTTGATTTGTGGATAAGGATGAAAGATGGTAAAGTACGAATTTTAAGACCTATCATACTCATACCTATTTGTTATCTGATGCAGCTGCTGATATCTTCCTATGGAAGAACAAGAAGGTCTCTGGTGGAGTGTTGGGTGGTGCCACAGCCATCTGGGTTCTGTTTGAATTGCTTGAGTACCACTTCTTGACTCTGATGTGCCACTGCCTAATATTGGCTCTTGCTGTGATGTTCTTATGGTCCAATGCCTCAGCATTCATCAAGAAGTAAGATTTTTCTTCTGATGCAAAACATTTTGGTCAATGTATCTTGTCATTGTTACTTACCTTGGCTCATTTTCATTAGGTCTCCACCGCGCATTCCAGAACTCCATCTGCCCAAGGACCCGGTTCTTGAGATTGCTAATGCTCTTACAGTGGAGATCAACCGAGGGTTAGCTGTCCTACACGATATTGCATCAGGACGTGAGCTGAAGAAGTTCCTCACTGTATGTTTTTTGCAACGACATTTCTGTCAATAATCTACGATCTATGCGTGCCATACCTATCTGATTCTCCTAATTCATCTTCTTATATTGTGGTTTTCATCTCTGCATTTGTGATTGATAAGGTTATTGCTGGACTCTGGGTTTTGTCAATTGTGGGGAACTGGTGCAACTTTGTGACCTTATTCTACATAGGTAAACCTGTTTTCTCTTATGTTTTCTGGAACTGTCCTGTTTTCTCTTATGTTTTCTGGAACTGTAATACCTGTATTAGCATTTTAATAAGCCACTAACTTCTTGTTTATGTGGATGCAGCTGTTGTTTTGCTATTCACTATCCCCGTGGTGTATGATAAGTATGAGGACAAGATTGACCCACTGGCTGAGAAGGCTATGCATGAGATTAAGAAGCAGTATGCAGTGTTTAATGCCAAGGTCCTGAGGCCGGTCCTGAGCAAGATTCCAAGGTCAATGAAACAAATGAAGAAGGCATAGGGAGCTGTTTGCTGAATGGATGCCTAAGTTAGGAACTGATTAGCTAGTGTTGTTGGTGAAGGGTGTGAAATCTGTCCATTTGTGTCTAGGACCCATCTTTACCTATTAGTTTCTCTCTTACCCTTTGGCTGTTGTGTTCACAGTATGGATGGATATACCTGTTTTTGCTACATATATGGGGTTTTAAACTTGGTCTTTATGTTATGTTCTGCTTGATTATGCCATCAAGCTTCTGTATTATATAAATCACTGCAAGTACGATCCTTTTCAGATATCACATCCCCCGAGCACCACTCGCAAATCTATTACGGACTGCTTGTAGTTGCAGCAGTGTGACGCAGATAAAAGAGACTTGAATACGATTTTTCACAACCCTAAATCTAATCGAAACTGTGAACTAGCACCTTACGCATACTTTGAAAGCTACGTGATTATAATGCAAAAGTCAAAACTAAAACCCAACAAGAAACTGTGTTTTAATCACAATTGAATATGAAATATATTCGTTCAAAAAAAAATGAAATATATTAAAACAAATTCTTGGTCTTCACACTGGTCCGCAACTTAAACCAGATAGTGTATTTAGGTTCCTTCAATAAAACGAGATTGTGACGTTGCCACGACAATGTCAAAACACACAAGAAACTTCGTAAAATTCTACAAGTGCTGTAAACTCCGAGTCATGCTTCCAAACAGATGGGAACAATACGTTATTTCACATGCACCGATCCTTGCACATGCTCAAACATTTGATCTTACACAAAAATACATTGACCATATAACAATATAATAATACAACCCACAAAGCAGACACTGATTCTAGATGTTTTCCTTACAACCGATACTACAGAACACAATCAACATCATAGCTTGATTTTGTCAGTTCAGAGAGACCAACAAACAAATAAGAAGCAGATATAGTTGTTGACAATGTCACAAGGTACTCGAATTCAACCTCCTAGTGCCAGATCCTGAAAACTACTACTTTTTATAGAGTTCAGTCGTCCTCGTGTTTTTTCTTCCTGTATTCACCACATCAAAACTTAACCACTAACCCACCTGAGACTTAAAAAAGGCATAGATGTTGGTAAAACGACAACAGCATTTTGCAGGATACAAGGGTTGGTTTCCAAGTCTCATAAGAAATAAGACAGCTGTTCCTTCTTCCTAGAACCACCTTCCCCATACAAATCATTCCACTGCTTCAACTCATTCATTATCGACCCCTCAGAAGCGAAGCTAGCCGCAACCTGCATTATCAAAAGTACAACACATTTGAGAATGTTATATCTTTCAAGCTACAAAAACTCCATAGGAAAAGCAAACTCAGTTAATTGAAATTCTTCCGAGCCAAACATGAATCTGTAACTCCCAAGTAACAATTAAGGCGGGAGGGGGTGTCTCACCTGAGTCTTTGCTTGCCTGAAATCTTCCATGTTTAATGGCCTGAGGGTAATCACTCTTTCTTCTTCAACTTCTTCCGTACTTTTCCCTTCTTTAGCATTTTGTTTTTTCGCCTGCACACATTTTCGTGAGTGAAATTTTCTAACAAGATGTTTTTTTTTGCTTCCATGATAAATAAAAATAACACTCACCAAATCCTTTTTCCTCTCTTGCTGTATCAACTCCCTGACAGGCCGATAAGCAGCTGTTGTACACAAGTTCTGTTTTGAAAGCAATGCTGAGTTATTATGTACATAAACTGCCTGTAATTAAGCCATTAACTGAACTGTCAATATTCAAACCTTAAGATCACTTCCAGTAAATCCTTCTGTCATTGTTGCAATCTCTTTGAAGTCTAGTCCTTCTTCCGCCTTCTCCTTCGACAAGAGCGTTTTCAAAATCTTCTCTCTGTTCTCTGGGCATGGTAGCCCAATCAAAATCCTGTAGCCATCAATAAGCATGGTTATAGGTAGGTTCAATCATAAATGGGGAAACACAACTTAGATAACATGAAAAAGAGGATCTTAGAAAAACCATAAGAGTTTTTGTAAATAATTTATGTAAGATATGATCATTGTTATATTTATGTTCTGCGTAGCATCTTCACCACCTATTATATGGAGAATTTCCGGCATTTTATTGGGCCTTTGCACCATATACTTTCATGAAGATTTGCATTAACCATGAGCCTAAACCTAGCTCTATTAATTTCAATCCAGTCAACAATACATTGGAACGATGCATTGCCTTGAACTGAACAAGAAATGTCAAATATTAAGATATGGCCGTTTTTATTAGTAGCAATAAACAGACATGTACCTTCGTTCAAAACGCCTGATAATAGCTTCGTCAAGGTCAAATGGCCTGTTTGTTGCAGCAAGAACAAGAATGCGCTCACCAGATTTTGTTAAGAGACCATCCCAATGAGACATAAACTCATTTTTTATCTTCCGCATAGCCTCATGCTCCCCAACTCTAGTCCGCTGTCCGAGCATGCTGTCAACCTCATCTACAAATATAATTGTTGGTGATACCTTAGCTGCCAGGGTGAACAGAGCTCTAACATTCTTCTCGTCCTCACCGAACCATTTAGAAGTGATGGTAGACATGGAGACATTGATGAAGCTAGCTCCAGCCTCCTTGGCAATGGCCTTGGCCATCATCGTCTTCCCTGTCCCAGGAGGTCCAAAAAGCAATATTCCCCTGCAAGGCTTCAAAAGGCCTCCTTTGAACAAGTCTGGCCTTCTAAGAGGGAGCATTACTAGTTCCTGAAGGGACTCTTTGGTCTCTTCCATTGCACCGATATCAGCAAATGTTACATCAATCTCATTTGCTGGAATGACCTCTGGCCTAATACGTTTCTCAAATTCATTGTCAGGAGGAACTTCCTGTCAGAAGATAAAATACAGGAACTGTATCAATACTCATAGAAGTACAAGGCAGAGAAGGCCAACAAGATAAAGATGAACAAAAGTAATTGACAATCACACATTTCAAAATAACAAATTTCACCACCTAGGAGGATCACAGGGTCGTACTATTTCTCAAGGTTAGACACCATGGGGAAATGGGAGGAAGATATATAACATGTCCACTCTGATTGCTAGCAAAAATTAAGGGCTACTGGAGTCAGGTCTCCACTTCCCAACCATGTACCCACATTCCCCACTTGCTAAGATACTTAAATACTCACACAATGACATTGTTGGTGATTCATGCATTGTTTACTTCCTTTCAAAGAAAGGTGGACATCTATTTGGAATGGAAACAGTATATATACCTTTTCTTTTGGTGCTGGTGCCTGTGTTGTTGCTGGTGCTGGAACCGCCGCTGCTGGTTCAGGTGCAGCTGCTGCTGCTGGTTCAGTCGTGGGTGCTGCTGCTGGTTCTGGTGTGGGTGCAGAACCCTCTGACCCGCTTTTGTTTACAGGAGCTGTGGTTTCAGTCTTTGTTTCTGGCTTCACAGGATTAGATGCTTCTCGCCCCGTCTCCTAAAGAGATATCATTATCAGTACCCAAATGGTTTTATATTTCTCAAGTAATTATATAACCAACAAACCTTTGGTTTCTCAGCGTTCATTCCGAACTTTAGCATGTCCTTGGTGCCAGATTTTCTACCTTCCTGGAAGATACTCAATCCATGTGCCAAACTGTTCGAAACACAACATGTAAGTTCATAAACATAAACAGAAAACATAAGAAAATACGCTAGTCTTACCTCTTGGACGAGATCACAAGTTTGCCATTACTATATACTGGATCCTTGTTATTCATTAAATGATATGAGATTGCAGAAACCACAATCTCTTCTATGTAGTTACTGAGTACAGCTGCATCCTGGAGGCAGAGAGAATCTAGATCATCACAATCAAGATCATTTGCTGAAAGTACTTCCATGATGTGGGTTCTATTATCCTGAGCTTGGATCATCTTCATATCTTCTTCTAGTTGAGACTTCCAGCTGACAAGATGCTTTTCATCTTCAGGAGGCTTAATTTCAATGTTGTATGTAAAAAGGGCACTAAGCCTGTCATCCACATCCCAGTAGTCTTCATTGGGAGCTACAACTTGTGAACCGAGGATCAAAACTGCTCCAGAAAGTTTCTGTAACATCTTTTGGAACATGTTATATACCCTCTGTGATCTAGACAGAAGATGCCCTACATCCCTAAGATAGAGAACAATGGGACAGGTTTTTGATACATAAACCAGCACCTGCAAGAGAAATAGAATTAATTGCTACACTACATATTCCATGGAGCAATACAATGTAAAAGCAAACTTCAAACAGAAGTATGCCTTGAACATCATAGAAATAACGAGGTGACAAGTTTCTCACAACTTCATAGAAGATAATAGTGAAAATGAATTACCCGGTAAAGAGATTGAATTAGAAGCTTCTCATCAAAAGACCAGCTGCTTGTGCGTTTGAGCAGAGCTACAAAAACAGTAAATTGAAGCAAATACATCGTCATGAATTCCTCTAATATGCACTCCTCCAATATTTGATTACTTTATAAAACATTTCAGATCTTATGAGACTCAGCAGCGAAATGAACTTCTCCCCTTCAAAGCATCATTCTCATCATTATCAGTGAACCATTATTCTAAACTTCTTTCCATAGATGTAGCCAAGTGCACACATAGAATTTGTGTAATTTATTGTGACATACAGTCATAATATATACATCTAGAACAACAACCAAGCCAATTCCCAAATATTATACAGCCACATATACATGAAAAGTTTATATAGTAGGGGAAAACCTGGATTTGAAGGATTGTCTTGTGAAGCAAGATTACTGATATTGGCTGATTCAGAGAAATTTCTTCGAATCTTAGGAGGATTGCTAGCTTCTTCTCCCCTGCAGTCATAAGAACAATATGAAATTATGAGTAAAAAACAAGAATAGCTGAGATACAGTTACAGTAAACTTGGTCAAAAACATCTACCCAACAATATACCTCGATCGAAGGTCAACCCCACTGCTTTGCCTTCGTAGCGATCCTGCAGCAAATTGTGTTGAGTAGGTTCACAACAATGTTGAAGCTCATAAACCCAAAGGGAGAAAGGGCATGCGAAGTACTGTAAGCATACTAATTAAATGCCCTCATGATGCTGTGAATACAGCAATAAAAGCATGGAAAAAAAAAGTTTATGGAAACACTATTGTTTAGCACAAACAGAAGTAACAAACACAAGAAAAAGGAAATTTAATTGAAGTATTTTGCTGTCTATCACTTTCTTGCGAAATGGAAGGGACCTATTCTTCAGTTTTACCTCTCGGTTCTTCCTTTGGAGGATAGCCAGAGAAGGATCCAAAAAGGCCAGACAACCTCTCCAGTGTTGTTTCTGAAGTGGATCTTTTGAAAGACTGAAAAATAAGATCACAAACATAAATGAATTAGCTAGTATAGTTGTTAATATTTGTATGTCAGTGGAAGCAAGGGAGCATGATACGATATGATTTTGGGAGCATCATACCATTTAACTGGATTTTGTTATAATACTACATCTACATCTGAGCACCAAATCTATAAGGCTATATTTTAGTGACAGCAATACTAAACACGGAGAACCTGGTCAAAAAGTTATGGGAAGCTTACAGATTCCTTTGTTGTAGTACCATATTTGCTCTGAACCTGTAAAAATGGAGAAATGTAGGACAAAAATCAGGAATCCAAAATACTAAACAAAAAGAAATTCTAGTGCACTCACCTTCAGTGAAAAGTCGGTTACATCTAACAGCAACAGTTTTGCTTCAAAGTAATGGGCCAAAGCCTTGGCAAGCATTTGCTGATAAAGTTCTTCAAAAAGAAAATAAATATTGGTTAAGATTTGATCCACTAGAGATTGCAAGTATCATAATCCATTACAAGACCCAGACAACCAACCTGCAGGTCCTGACAGCAAAATAGCCCGACTTGCAGGCGAAAGGTTCCTTGTATACTTAGAAGCGTCAGCATGCTTTAAGTGGACATAGGCAGCACTTGTCAGCAGCACCCGCGTTTGCTCACTGTTTACCAAATAGGTAGAGGTGTGAGCACATTATGCATGACATTAACCATCCGTACTTCGATGATAAATTTGAGCTATAACCATGTGTGAATTTTGATAGCAAACATCGAGAAATATATAATTAACCATACTCACAAACAGCATAGCCACACAAAAATATCTATATAGAAGAAATGATTATCTAGGAAGATATGATGAGAGGTAAGCAACAAGACCAAGAATTAAATCAAAGACCTAGAGAAAAGAAGAGCATATGACTATCAAAACCCGGATACACTATCGTTTTCTGTTACTCACAAAAATTAATAATCATATAAGCACGCCAAGTAAATCCACAAAGACAAAATATTGATCAGTGATGCCCATCCATATAGTCACTGAATAAAAACAAAAACAGTACCACACAATATTATAGTCCTGGACCTAATCCATGGATGGTGATTCTAATACTTCACAGAAAATCACACTTCAATCCTCGACCCCACATAATAAGCACCAAGGAAGCAACAGTTATCACTGAGTTACACTATAAACTGATAGTTTGCTTCAAAATTGCATACCAATATATTGAAGAGCAAGAATTCTCCCGAAGGTTTAAGCTAATAGCTGAGTACCAAATTTAAATTCAACAGAACTCATAAAAAAAATGTCCATTCCCGTTAGAGAATAAAAACTACTATAATTAATCTTCACATATTTAGCGTAATCTTTAGTTTAGATCTCCTCAATTTGGTACAAGAATTTGCTAAGCTAATAAAGGCCACAAATCAATTTCTCGCCATCCATATGGTGAAAGGAAAACAGAATACTCTAGGTTCATCACAAATAGCATTTCATACAGAACAAGAGTGAGAGAAGACAAGAACAATCTTAGATCTGTATCATTAGCGTAAAATGGAAGTGAAAATAGGAAAAGAGATAGATGATCATCACCTAAGGTAATAGGGGAATTCGTCAAAGGTGACCTTCGTGTCTCTGCCATCCACCACCAGCCTCAGCATCTCCTGCTCCAATTTCTCTGCAGTTATGGCGTTCGTCGGGATGGCGTTTCCGGTCCATTTCCCGATCGTCTCTCTTGATGCTAGCCCTATCCCCACCCCCACCCCTACGCTCAACGCCGACAACAGTAAATTTTTCTGTTCCATCCTAACTCTACTCGGAATCAAACTAAACCAAATCAAATCGAATCAACAGAAGAACAGAACAGATCGTCGGTTAAATACTTTTGAGAAAACTTCCCAGAATCTGGACCTAGCTGTATGAGAATCAAAGGTACCGAAAAGATGAAAATGGAGGGAACCGATTTCAGTTCGAATTATACAAAATTGAGGGAAAAAATTTCAACCAGAGACAAAAACAAAGTTCGATTCAGACACAAGACCGAAAACGCTCTGATTCAATCGATTTCTCGATCTCTTTGGCTCACTGATTCTCCTCTTTTTCTCGTCCGACACAAACACACACTGATATATATTTTTTCCTCTTTCTTAAGTTCAGTTGATATCGGCTGGGAGCTAAACTCACGGGCCTCAAGCCACCAGAGACGAAGGAAAACGAAGAACTAATCTCCTTCACGGCGGCGGAGCGGCGACGAGAGAAATGTGATGGCGGTGGTGGTGCGAAGGCGGTTCCTGCTTCTACAGGCTTTTCTGTTAATATCTTCCCTCGGTTTTTGAGTTTTTAAAGTATGGGAGTGAGAGAATTGGCGATCGAGCATTTACGAAGCTGCTTACGTGCCGGCATCTGATCGGTCCATGATTCGGTTCGACAGTTTGAGCTAAGGGCCTGTTTGGTTCGCTTAATAATTCCCTGTAGGCTCAAGGTGCAGTGTACTGGGAGCTACGTGCGGCGAGCCTGACGCGCGCCGAAATGTATATGTTAAGTGGTTCGATCTGGGCCGTCGTTTGGACAACTGGGGCCCACAATATGTTCGTGATTGGATACAAATTGCGGCCCAGATGCGCCAGCAGGATTGGGTTGGATCGTTCAAAAGTAAATTTTGGTGTACTATTTTGAATATGATTTTTCTTAGGTGAATCCGTTATTTAATGTGATAAATATCGAAATAAATGTCTGGGTTTTTATAGAATCAATCAAATATGTGTGATGCAACTAATTTACATTGCTGCTCAAAAAGATCAGACAATTAGAATTGTGTGACACAACCAAGCTACTGTATGTATATGTTATACAAATAATTCTTTTCATTTTAATTATTTGATCAAAAGATGTTGAAATTACATATTGTAAAAATTATTTTATCTAGCTTTTCAACATTAAAATATCTTTTAATCAATAATTATCTAAGATTGAAAGCAAATATAGTCCCTTACTAATAATGTTATATTATATTCTCATATTTTTTCTAAATAAACAATAAATTGCGATATTCTTTTGGTACAAGATTGGTATATTTAAAAACATTAATATATCATCCACAATTGTGTGTAACTTGCAATGAAAACTAGACAAAACTTATGGAAAACAATAATCATATGGAGAGAAGAGGTCACATGGTATTTGCATTCCCAACCTAGAGAGTCACAATCACAGCTTGTAGGAGCTTTGGGAACAGAGAAGCACCATTTGAAGATGACCCTACTGTTTTTGGCTCTTACTTGCTCAATAATCTTATCAATAGCGACATATACACTACTTTATACTGTGGAATGCAGAATCTTTTACAGATTCAAACATCATGTAGAAGAAAAAAAAGAATTATGAGTTTTGTTCTTATCAGGCCATGTATGAAGCACACTTGGTATCAAATTGCAGTCCATATTCAATGACTTTTTGTTACATTTAGAGACAAGTTGATGGCACATACTATATATAAGCTGGTGCGGTGCTTCTCTCTATTCATCAACACCAACAAGATTATTTATATTAGTAGCCAAATTGGGATAGGGCTTTTGGCAACCCCAAAAGATATGATCAGTTTTCTAAGTAATTATAAAGAATCTCCCCCTCCCCGCACATCACATGGACCGTGGATGGGTTCAGTTCTTTTGCAACGACACACAAAACTGTAGTTTACTCTTCTTCTTTCTCACACTCCCAGAGAAGATTCAAGATAATATATTTTTCTCCATAGCCCAACCTGGAGACGGTGAGTTGCTCATACCCGTCCCTCAACTTACGCATTCGAGTCTTGAAAATAATATTTTAAAACAGAGTTCTCAATCTATCGATCTCAATCATACATATCAGTTGCCTATTATTTTTGAATACCAACGTAGCATTTGCCCAAAATTGTTTTTAGAGTATTAATAAACTTGATCTAACATATTTTTAGTCAAAATTCAACTTTTTAAAAAATATATTTTTATACAGCTAATGTGACTTACCTGGTCGTCAAATAAGAATCTGAACATTTACTTGTTTCATCAATCTCACACACATTTTGATAGACAATCATCGCCATCAATGACATCATCCTTGCAGTCTCGAAGAAAAATCACTATATAATTGTGCATGTATAGAGAAATGAGTATTGCAATGATCATGAATTATGATGGAAATGGAACTGGCACCCACAAAACACAATGGTGCTTTGTACATGTAGAGTTGTAGACTAGCAAGGAGCCATAACTATCTCATTAGGCGCAGGAACACAAAGGTGTTCCAGAGGCTATGCAAGAGCATGGATGGAAATAGGTTCCTTGACCGTGCAAAGATAATACCCATCACAACACCAAGAAAAATAAGAGGTAGCATCCTATGTACATTGAAATGTGCCAAAGCAAAGGCGACCGAACTAACCAATATTGCAGACCAAACCGGCATATACTTAGTCAGGGAAGGCAGAAGGAACCCACGAAAGACTATCTCCTCCCACACAGGGGCACAAACCGAAACCACTATTGCATATAGTGCCATCGCCACTGGGTCTCGGGCCACAATGGATTGTTCCACACTGGAGGTGGGTATGGGTGCAGAAGACGATGTGGGTATGAGTAGATTGAGTTCTGAGAGCCGGTTGACCATGGGAAACATGAGGCATCCTAAGGCAACATCAATCAGCCAATTCCCTTTGAGACTGAACTTGAACCAATCAGAGGGAAGGGGGTGGAAACGGGACAAACAATGGTGGAGGACTGTGAATCCAGCAAGACCTTCAACAATGTCTGTCACTAGGCTGTATAGGGCGTGTCCTCTGAATGTTAAAGATTCTCTGTTGAAGCCTGATATGTGTGCTGCAAATGGAATCACCCAAGAGCCTATGAACCAGAACGAGGCAACCCAAAGAAGCATTACCTGCGTAGCCATATGAAATTTGGTTGCTATCAGTTTTAATTTTTCCAGCAAGAATGCCCATCAAAGATTCAGTTTAGATTGAACTTCAGATTTAGAAGGTGAGTGAAATTATTGCATGGAGCATAAGGAGTTCAACTGATTTTCTTACTGAAAACATGATATCTTAATGAGAAATCAATTGATATGAAATTAATTTACCTGCACTATGGTTTCTGCTGTCCATGGTACGGTCCACCGGCTCCCAATTGCCTTAAGCACTGCCTCTGAAGCCTGCAGCATAGCAAAGCTAGATGAGACACCTTAATACATGCCCGAGAGCTCTTATGGCTTGAAGGTTGCTTATGGTACAACATACATTTATGATGGTGATCGATAAGCATAAACACTGTCTTGCTTGGGGTGATTATGAAGAAATCAATATTAGGCATAACAATAAAACAAAATACTCATTGATGTTCCAGGATATTGTTAATAGACATTGTTGCAAGTTTGTAGGTGGTCTTAAATCATACCGATGTGGTGGTTTCAATGGCATAGCCTATAACTGTCAATGAAGTTAATGTCCACTCAAATCTGAAATGCAAGTTTTCTTGCTTTCTTGAGAAAAATCAAGACAAGTCAGCATTCACAGAGTATTTTCGACATGCTAACATCTAGTAACTAATCTAATCTAGTCAATAAGTCTAAAATATGATGTTTTTCTTATTCACAATCTAGTAACTAATCTAGTCAATAACCTTTAGGTGCAAGGATTAGAACAAGCAATCTCATACTCACTATATGAGATCTTTGTCACTTCTCCAAGTGACTCTTGGTTATAATATGATGTTACTAGTACTGTGTGGACTTCTTTTCTCACAGATCGATCCCAAGTTTGAGAAGAAAATGGTGAAATTAAGATGCCCCTTGCACCTAACCAGACGGTGTAGAATATTACCTTAACAAGACCTGTCGCCCACTCTTTTCCATCAGTGCTAGAATTATCAACTAGAGGCCTCACAAGTTCCTCAGACAGCAAATTTTCACGCAACTCGGACTGTAGAGGTTCAGAAGAGAACTCCTCACGCCTAAAACATGAAATTCTCCATTTCTGCAAAACAAGAAAATGTAAGTGAAGCGAGGCCAACAGATTATCTGAACAAGAAACAGCAAAAGCAAGATCAGTGACATCATGACATTACATATGCAGAAGATCACAATTAATCTATACATTAACAATTATGTGCATCGAATTCCAGCTAAGGAAGCTTCAAAATTCTCAATTTCCATCATTTCCTTACATTTTCTCGGCAACCAAAAGGAACCCACCTCGGTTTCCGAAGCAACAAGCTAAAAGAACAATAAAAAAAATGCAAATAAAATTGTGAGATAAAGAAAAGCTTACGTTCTTCGCAGACTTGAGACTGGATTCAGAGATCCGAAAGCTGCGACAGAACGATGAAGAACTTACGGGCCGGTTTGAAACCCGAAGTATCGGAACTGCGGGTGCGAGAACGGGGCGTTGAGTGTGGAACGGAGAGCACGAACTCATTAACATGAGTCGCGAATTGGGGCGAAGCAGCAGAGTCCGGATAGGACGATTGTTAGGTAGAACTTGCATCGTATAATCGATACACGCAAGTAGTGTGGGTTCTGATTCTTCTCCGCATGATTTTGATTCAGATTTATGATTGGGAAGCAATCAAAAACCTTTTTCCTGTAGATTTTTGGATTTTCTAGTAGGCGGAGGTCTGGGAATGACCGTTGATACGAAGAGCTAATCCTCCTCGTCGTCTAGAGAGAATGAGGGAGGTAAGCTTTCAGACTTACAATCAAAGAGAGTATGGTGAGATGGAGAATTGAAGTGTTGTTGCCAAATTGCAATTGAACGATCCTGTTGGCCATATTATAAATTATTTGCTCCCAAATACAAAATTAATTAATAATTATCTTTGACTATGATTTGATTTTGGTGCATGATGCGTTTTTCAAGGTTTGGTGGAGAATTATTATTTTTGAACAAAGGTTTGGTGGAGGATTAATTTTAACATATTATTTCAAAAAAAAAAAATTAACATATAATTTGTTTTAATTTAATCTTAATATTGAATAAAATATTCTAAGTAATTTTTTTTAAAAAAAATCGAAGTAGACCTTTTTGATAATAATTTTTTTTGGAATAATTTTGATAATAATTCTAGGTAAATCTTAAATGTTGACAAATTAAAATAAAATCAGGCCTAACTTTTAAACTTGTACAGTTGAAATATAGAAGGTAAATTTAAGATTATTTTGGACCATAATAGAAAAGTTAGATCTATTTCACAAGAAAATCTAAAATTATGACTAAATTAACCAAAACGAATTAATTTATAACACTTTTCTAACAATTTCCTAAATTTAAATCCTTGACTTCATAAAAAAAACAATTATCATTTATCTTAAAATAGTAACAATATATTTTCAAAAAAAAAAATAGTAACATAATTGTGTGTACAGTATTAACAAAAAAAACATGACATAAACATGAAACGAAAGCACTGCAACTCAAAATCATTTGTGGATGAATCATGCGCAACTCAGTTCTGTTTTTCAAGTAACTAAAATAAAACAAAAGGGAGAAAAAAATAGATGTAGTAATAATAATACAAAAGTTTTTGAAAGAAAAAAATAGTACACAAGTGTTTTTTTTTCTCACACAATCTATCAGGCAAGGACTAATTCCAATAATTGCCATTAATTTAAGCCACCATATTAGTTTTCAGTTCATTTGCGACGCCTGTTAGGAACCATCTCTGGATTGCCTTTCTTCATCATGGCTACAAACTCCTGGTAGTTGATTCTTCCGTCCTGCAAAAAGATTTCATTTCACATTATACACAAAGAACATAAACATGATATATACTCATACATGTATCTACTTGTTTAGCACGGAATATGACATCAGTAAAAAAGAGTTCACTAGCAATGTTCAGTAAACCCGTAATTAGTACTACACTTTTCTGTGTAAATGTGTGTGCCTGAGAAAGAGAGACTTACATTGTCCGTGTCAACTTCGGTAATAATCTCTTTAATTGTTTTCTCATCACCCATATTATACTTTCTAAGGGCATGCTCCAATTCTTCCACAGTGATGTACCTGAAATCACAAGCCAGACAAATATAAACAGTGGAAGATACTAAAAATACGTAGTAAGACATCTCAAACAAAAAAGGAACAAAAGTAACAATTAACATGAGCTGAAATTCGGACATGCTTACCCGCTCTTGTCCTTGTCAAAATATTCAAAGGCCTTGTACAAGTGGTCCTCTCTTTCCAATTTATTCATGTGCATAGTGGCTGTTATGAACTCAATGTAATCGATTGTTCCATTTCCATCCACGTCAGCCTGAGAAAACAGACTTTTAAAATTTGCAAGATCCCAATGATGAGGCAATGTTTTGCTGCAAGGAGATTACTCTAATTCATAGGAACTATAAAATTTAAAAATATAGTACCGCTTCCATCAACTGTCTCACTTCAGATTCGGAAATCTTGGTACCCAACTTAGGAAGACCGGCTTTCATTTCTTCATAAGTGATTGTTCCACTGTTATCCGTGTCGATGGATTTGAACATTTCCTTCAAACCCATGATTTCTTCTTCAGAAAGATTCTCCGCAATTACCTGAAAGCGAAGAAAGAACCCATAACACAAACTACAAGACTGTTGATGCCAATGATGGAATCAAAATCGTATTCAATCAAGGCACAGGTTCTTGTCGATTAATAGCAATGCATAAAGAAACTCTCACCTTTAGAGCTACTTTCTTGAGTTTGTTCATTGCCCTGAACTGTTTCATTCTGCTTAGAACAGCAATATCAAGAGGCTTATCAGGTGCATCTCCATCTTCTCTGCACCACAGATGATCTGCATCACATTATAAGTGGCCAATATTCATTTCTAGCATGTTTAATTGCAATTCATGTTCAGAATGGTAAATCATGACTTAACAGAATCAGAACTTACTCAAGACTTCAACTGCTGTAAGTCTTTCCTTAGGATCCGCTCTTAGCATCTTCTTGACAAGATCTTTAGCACTGCTGGATATTGAAGGCCATGGATCATCCGAGAAATCAAGATGTCCTCGAAGAACAGCATCAAAGATACCTTGTTCGTTATCTGTATATAAACGAAAAGCATATATCCAAAACTGATAAGCTAAAGATAGTTCAGCAAGTGATAACCTCAAAGTAAATGGTACTATGTCGACACTTGATGAACTATGGTACTATGTAAACACACATGATAATATGTCAATAAAACCTTACCTCCCCAGAACGGAGGAACCCCGCTAAGTAGAATGTACAGTATCACCCCAGCACTCCATATATCAGCCTCAGCCCCATAGCTTCGGCGCAATACCTCAGGGGCCACATAATAAGCACTTCCCACCAGGTCTTTGAACAGTTCACCTGCACTCACATATGACCTGTTTAGGACTCAAATCCATCCATGTAGATGTGCAGTGACGGCCAAAACCAATATAAAGATCATTTTAGCACAATGACAAAGCTTGCCAGGCATCCATAATTACTGTGTATCTTCAGTTCAGGATCATATATCTATTACCATACGAGAAGATCTCGAGATATTTCATTTCAAATCCTATGTCTCCATGCTGAAGAAATTAGGTATTGGATTTTGCTCAAATCTAACCTACCCAATCATTTCAATGACCTCATCCATGGCATAGAACTACATTAATTTCTCTGCTCCTAAACAATTCAATAACCCAAACAAAACATTTAAAAAAAATTTCCCATTTCTATGTATTTTTGATACAACATCCAGTCCAAATCTCCTTAAAACTGAATCAGCAGATGAGAAATGTATCACCTGGCTTAAAGAACACGGAGAGCCCGAAATCGGTAGCCTTAAGAGGCGAATCTTCATCAGTACTTAGAAAGAGGAAATTCTCAGGCTTCAAGTCCCTATGCATCACTCCCATTGTGTGACAATTATGGACCACCGTCACCATCTGCCGGCACAAATTGGCAGCAGCTCTCTCAGAATAGTGCCCCTTTGCTATGATTCGATCGAAGAGCTCGCCTCCTGCGCAGAGTTCCATTGCCAGATTCACCGAGTGGCGATCCTCGTAAGCTCCTTTCAGCTCCACAATGTTCCTGTTTCAAGATCGACTAGTTCAAGCAATAGTTAGAAATCGAGAAATTGCAGCTGGATCGCTATTGGCACCTGTGGCC
>JAYMSW010000765.1:0-19710 GCA_036897725.1 Erodium texanum | reverse complement strand
CCCAAATTTGGATTCACATGATGTTGCGAAAATTTTAAATTCTGGGCAACAATTTTTGTAAGTCATTGATAGAAAAATGGGTGATTTGTTCTTCATGTTGAAGATGTACTGGAATATATTTTCCGACCAAATAGTGTTGCGAAAATTCATGTGTAACAATTCTAATTCTCAAACTCAAATTTACAACAACAAAATTAAAGGAAGAAGGTGTTGATTGATTATGGTCTATCAGCGAACATATGATAAGGGGAAAGTGCTCGGATTATCAACAAAAAGATATGATCATTAGTAAGGTTGTTGAAGAATTAGAGATTAAAAAATAAAATGATAAAAATAGAGGTATTTTCGTCTCAACAACTAGCATAAATTAAAAATTATCAATTATACTAGCATATAAAACAAATATTCTATATTTGGATGCATAGTTTATCAAATTTCCCTAATCAAATTAAACATGTTAAAGTTATCCAAACATCTAAATATTTGAATTTATAACCTAGTAATCAAGATTCAAGTCATATTTAAAATATTAAAATTTGAGAAGAAGAGTTTGAACATTATGACCTACTTTATTTTATTTCATGTGTAGAGTTTTACGGCTAAGACAATAATTTAAGAGAAAATGACTTGGAAAATGTAAAACCATGACAATTTAACGGAAAGGAGGATTCTTTAATTAGCATCTTTGGTTGGTGATCAATTGTTGTAGTGTTTAATGGTTCGATATGTCTTTTTGACAAGTTTGGAGAATCTTACGACCTTGTTTTAGTATTAAATTAAAATAATCTAAATAGAAGTTTCCAATTGAAGAATGTTTCCTTTTGAACTGGCCAATCAAAAATTATAGAGTGTAGAGACGACAAGTCGTTATATTAATTAACATCATGACGACAAGTCCCACCATGACAATTGTAAACTACAAGAAGTTATAAGATTTTTTTAGTAAAGTCAAGAAGATAAGAAATTAATTAAGGAATAACTCGATCATGGTCCTAAACCGCAGCCGAACTGTCTAAAATTAAAATTGAGAAACCACTAGTATTAAACCACTAATATTTTTTAAGGATAAATTATACTATGTTATAAGGTCCACTTAAATCCTATCATTAGACTTATGTTTAAAATATTTGATAACTAGACGAAGTAAATTTTATTAAATTAAAGTGTGGTTTGACTATTGTAAAGAGTGCAGCCACTATTGTGGACTTGCTTAGCAAGATAAAAAAAAAAAGAAAAAAAAAAGAGAGAGATATGAAACACATTTATTCTCTTTGAAATATAACGAGTGAAGTAGGTCAGCTACTGCACATATATTGACTACCAAGAACACAACCGTATAGATATAATCTTCTAGTAATGAAACCTTAAATTTTTATATAATCTTAAATCTTTCTCTATAATTGTCTTGAAACAAACTATTTACTAAGATTCGAACATAGGACATCAGGGCTCGCACTAAGTAATATTCGTTTGTAAAATTCAATTACTAAGTATTAAACGTTAAAAGTGTAGGATGCATTATTTTACACAGGTACTCGAACCCAAAGACATTGGAGGCGATGAGTATCAGAGAAATATTGAGTTGGATCCTCGGGAAAGGTTGGAGTGGGGTCTTGATTAAATTAGATTGCCAGAGTGTGGTATTGAATATCTTAAGCTCGGTTGAGATTTTGTCACCTTTAGATACTATTATTTTATATTGTAAACAACTATTTAAAGCTTATCAGCTAGTGTCATTATCTTTTATTCATCGATTAGCGAATCAAACAACTCACTAATTAATCTGGACAACTCATTCATATACTGATTGGGATTGGAGTACTCAGACAGTTCCTGATTGGCTGCTTATGTGACTCTTTGCATTAATAAAGAGCGAATTTTTCATTAAAAAAAAGCATTAATTGTCACCATATATATCATATCCATGCTAGTCCAATGGATAGAAAATTATTTCTCTTACTCATGAAAGATCAAATCATGCTTGGACAATAATTGTAATTATTTATCTTCAATCAGTGCATATATATACGTTTGGTGCACCGTTTGATCTGATTATTAAACAATATGTGAGTTATTCATTCAATACTGACAACAAATAAATATTCAATGATCACAACAGCTTTTTTTATCGATCATAACTACAAATGTAGAGATCAGAAACAACAGCCTCATGCGTTCTTTACATGAGATCCTTATCACTTTATCCACTACCTTAACGACCTCACACAAAGTCACAAACATTTTGCTTTTAACTAATCACTCTAAGAGCTTTATAAAAATATTAATAATGACACCCATGATCACTTAATGATCAATCAAGGTAACCCTAGAGGAGCAGTCTCTAGGTTCCTCCCCTCAACTTGTACCTCACAACCCACTTTGGCTTCCACGATCTCTTTCTTATAAACATATTTACTAGAAGCCCACAGAAAAGCCCCCATATTGACCGTTGACAACACCAAAAGGAACCCATAATAGTAGTCTAGGTGACAATCGTTCAAATTGTTCCCGATCCAGCTCTTCCCTCCGCCCCTCCCCGAGACCTTATCCACCATCGTTACTAAGAACCCGTTCAAGAAGTTCCCAACACCTATCCCGCTCGTGAAGAATGTCGTCCCTAGGCTCTGCATGTCCTCCGGCGACTGGTCGTAAAAGAACTCGAGCAACCCTATCGCGTTGAAGACGTCGGCCACGCCTAGTAACATGTACTGAGGAAGCAGCCTGTCGAGAAAAATGTCACTTATAAAAGTTAGAGACAAACCCACCAACAAAGATGATGTTTGAGTTATAGAAACTCGACTCAAAATAAGCGATCTGTTTTTTATATATAAATAAAATTATATGGTATAATGCTGGATTGATTTTTTTTTCATTAGCTAAAAGATATTTTTATTCAGAGAATAGACTCAAGTGGAGCCGAGTATAAATATATGTCTTAACAAGTTGGATTGATTTGGGCATATGCTTATCGGTTTTTGTGCCTCAACCTTATGTGAACTCTAGCACATATGTAAAAATACAGTTTTATTATAACCCATATTTATGGAAGAGGTAAGACTCACACGTAAGACAAGTGTTAGAAAAGGTATGTGTAAATAACACGTGAGGCAAAATGTACTAATTATTAAGACTCGAGTCAAACCCAATTAAGAAAGTTGATATTTTAGCTGTGAAAGACCCGATATAAGTGATCATTTTTAAACAAAGTTTACCATAGTATGCTCATCGGGACGACCTGTTTGGGGATGAGATGTGCTTTACTTGTATGACACACATCCAAGATCATTGAAAAGTGTCACTTATGAAGGTTAGAGCCAGTCACAATCAAATAAGGTTGGCTTTTTAGATGTGAGAACCCGATCAAATATAAATAACTTGTTTTAAACAAAATTTACCAGAATATGCTCATCGGGACGACTTCTTCGGGCCCAAAGACGTCCTCTACTTGTATGACGTGCATCCTCCGGACCTCGACCGCGTACGCGATCGCAATGGCGACGATCTGGATGACGAATCCGATACCAAGGCGCTGGAGGAGTGTAATGCCGCGAGGGTTGGCCGTGCGGCGGCGCATGAAGGGAACAAAGTAGCGGTCGTACATGGGGACGGAGAGGAGCATGGAGAGGGTCACGAAGCTGCCTAGGGACGCCGCGGGGATGCGGAAGGTGGGGCCGAGGTTGCGGTTCAGGGTTGTGCCTTGCTTCACGAAGAGGGTGTTGATTTGTGCCCATATGGTGCTTGGGACTAGGGTCACTACCCATATCAGGACCATGCCCAGTATGAGTTTTGTTCCTTCTACTTGTGTTACGGTGCATGGTGGGTTTGGACTCGATGTCCCGTTGCTCGCTTCTTTTATTGCTGCCTTGTCCAAGAACCTACACACACACAAAACATTTTGTTTTGTTTGTTAAGGATCATGGGTCAAATTCATGAAGACATATTTTAGTATTCAACTCATACTTTTGTAACAAAAACCTTCACGACATAATCTAACATAAATATAAGACATGGTTAAAGTTTTAATTGCCTCAACTCATACTAATATTTGAAGGTCTAAAGGTGATTATTAAGTGGACAGAATTCATATTTATAAGGTCTCAAGATGACTATTAAGTAACGATTGGATGGATATGTATAATTATAAGGTTTCAAGAAGACTTTTAAATAACAGTCAAAGTGACTATTAAATACAATAACTAAATTCATATTTATAAATACGAGAAGCTGACGTCCTTCCATTCATACATTAAGGAAACAAAAATACATTATGTATGTAACTCAACAAAAAAATGTTATTTTATAATACTGAATGTAAATGAATCACATAACTCTAATATCGTATTGATACGATCCGTGAAAAAGTTCAAACTAATGATATATAACGTCCTAATACACTTATTACTTAGTGACATGTTAACCTAATCCATGTAAAAGCACAATCTAATGATTTAAAGTCTCAATATGCTTAACATGCTTACTACTTACTGATGGGATTCAACTATTTAGAGGTGAGAGGCTAACATACAAGACACTTGTTGGCTTCTCTAGATAGCTCTTCTAGCATAACCTATTTACATGGCTCATACCACAAACACAAATGATATATAATCTGCAGTGTTTGGACCTCAAGTTGAGGAGAGTGGTGGGGGCATCAAGCAATTGAGGCTCAAGAGTGAGTGGGACTTGGAAGCACAAGTTGAAGTTGGGCTGTAAGGACTGTGACCATACAAAGCAAAGATGCTTAAGAGGATGGGCACTTGGAAACAAGTCATTAAACCAAATTGGCCAGCACAAACCAATTAAGGGCCCACTTCATTTTTAATTCCCTCCCCTAACCTGCACAGATCATTCCCTATAGCTACACTAGCACTACCAAATGGTGGCGGTCCAGCACCATCATATCATATCTGCCAATCGAATCCATCCTAGTTGTTCCTTGGATTCCTCATAGCAATCATTGGTAAATCGAATCTTTAAACTATTACTTTTAAAATTCTAAAATTAAATTAAATATAATAAAATTTAAAACATTTCATACTTACCGAAAGATAGGAGTGTATTGAAAACGTCGCGTGCCATTCGCAATGTAATGTTGAGAATCGAACTCGTGAAGCTTAGCAGGGTCGGTTGGAGGGGAAAGTTTCCTGTTACGGAAGGCAGTGACGGGGACTCGAACGATCTCCCTAGCAAGGCTCTTGGTCTTTCGAGCTTTGTGCCTGTAAATGGGTGTGCCCAAATAGAAGATGAAGAGGGACAAGAGGAGGCCAACGGTGGGGATGCCATAGCCAAGGCCCCAACCCAAGTTCTCTTGGATGTAGACAAGAACCAGAGTGGCAAAGAGGGCACCCAAGAAGGAACTGAACATCCACCAGTTGAAAAACGAGGCCTTGAGCTTCTTCTCCTTAGGGTCGAAGTCATCGAACTGGTCCGCACCAAATGTGGATATGTTTGGTTTGGTCCCTCCAGCACCAATTGCTATGATGTAGAGAGCCGAGTAGAAGAAGGCAATTTGTGAACGCGAGGCCTTGTTGCACACCCCTTTCCAACATGTTGGTTTCATGAATTTCAACGATACTGCCATTGTCAGAAGTATCATTCCCTATACACATTACAATACACAAGTCAAATTAAATTAGAAAATAAATATGAGAAAATAGTGTAATTAGTCAAAGGAGTCAATTTTGTGATGATGGAGATGGAAATGGAGCTATACCAGATACAAGGTGAGGGTATTTATTTGGTCCTAGTGGCACTACAACAAACAAAAATAAACGTGTTGGCCCATATTTTTTTGCCATGGTTGTGGCTCTCTCGAATGTATGTGTCTCCAAACCTGGTCCAAACACATGGGTAGGATATGTTTGGAAGATGAAAACAACGAACATAGACTTGATCGTATACTAATATCCCTCCCCTCTTAAAATATGTGAACTATTCAGACCAAAGCCTATTGATCAAATGTCTGACCTTATAACTTGGTGATCGGTGTTATAACATCTTACTCCTAAAAAAGTCAACTATTCGACATCAATATAGTTAGTATTGAACTTATCCTACGCTTCTACTGGATACACAGAGTATATCAGTGAAAAACTCAAGACATTTTGTTTGAGAAAATTAACTTTTGGATAGTGTACACTGATTGAAGGTATGAATTAAGTAATTACCAGGACGTAAATCAGAGAAGAGATGGTGAAGGTCCAGAAGCGGCCGAGGTAAGAATCAGCAATGTAAGCACCAAGAATAGGAGTGATCCAGACAGAACCAGACCAGTTATTAACGTTCCTGACGGAAGCAACAGTCTCTTCATGAAGTTGGGTTGTCAAGTAATTCACCAAATTGGAAGCAACCCCATAAAAAGCCATCCTCTCAAATGCTTCGTACCCTGCACCACTCAACCTCATAATAAGCATTCCATTCCATTTCATGCACATGTAACTATATATATTTATATAATTGACGAGTTCCATATCATTTAATATATATATAACTGGGTTGTGATTAAAAGAAATTACCAACAAGAAAAGCACAAGCTTTCCATTTCCCGGTACGGGAGGCAAGGACGGGGCGGCCGCGGAGGTCGACTGTGCCGTCTTGTGTGTAATCTTTGGTTGGTGCTTCTTCCATAAAATCAATAATTGATTAGTTTAGAGGAGAAAAGAGAGGGAAATGGGTTTGGATGAGGAGAAGAAAGAAAGACCACTATCTAGATAGTGGAATGCTAATAATGAAAGCCTTGTAAGCTATAAAACTCAACAAGAGAATGGGCATATTTATATAGAGCCGGAGCAAGTTATTACCTTCTTTCTCTGGCAAAATTAAATCTGAATGTTTGTCTGTTGGAAACTCAGTGACCCGTCCACGTCTAAAGCCAACTCAGTCCTCTTTAGGATGGTCACACCAAGCACCATTGTCCCAAATAATAGCTCATTTTTGTGAGTGATTTACTTGACACAATTGGAGCTACCAGCTACATGTTATGGTGGTGGATTAACTTTCATGGTACAAAATTATAATATATATGTAAATAAGTGGGGAGTGTTCCAATAAAACTCTTTTTAAAACATAAATAAGAGCATATCCTAATAATTCATTTCAACAATTAACGATCTAGAATCCAGATAAAGTCACATAAAATGTAACATATAAATATTACCACAATTATCTTGAAAATAACTTAACAATAATAAAATCATTTTTTTATCTAGATCTAAGTTCCGTTAAAATGAATAATTAAAACTAGTTTCTAATCTTTTAATTTTGACCCTATCTCAAACACTTCTACATATATAATAGCAAGAAAAAAAAACTGAAAAAGCAATCAAAGAAACAAAAGAAAATGCATGGTTGTGCCCTTTATAGCATCACATTATTGTACTAAAAGTGTGTAAACTATGTATTATCAAATACCCATAACATAAAATCATGATGATGACGAATAAGGCACATACATACCTGTATTATTTGGCCCCTCCCGTCCATGTACGGACACCACTGGCCTTTTGCTTTTAAGGTTCTCTGACTCTCGCTTCACCACATCACACAAATAATCTAGAAGACTCCTATATGAGCATGTCCCTTGATTTGCTTCACTCTCTCACACATTCGTTTCAATTTCACCACATCACATGTCTTCGGCTCTTCCCAACTACCTCAACTGTGAGAACATGGGATTAGTTACTTGTGGAATATGAGCAAAGCTAGTTTTTGTCCTCAATCTCACATCATGACATTTCCATTCCTTCAGACTACAGATGACATGATATAAATTCCTACAAGTGGGAGAGATTTCTCCTATTGTTTAAATAAAATAGTTAAAAACATTTAAAATTTTAGACAATGATATTTGACTGCAATACAAAATTGAGTTAAGTTACTAGAAAGTCCAGTAACGTCAATCGATCGTCTGGTTCTTAAAACATGGCATTCAGGATCCAAATCTTGATCATATGAGATTAAGATCTCCCATACCCCAGTGACAAATACAAGTGGAATATGTATATAACAGAGATGAAAAGTTAGAAGTAATAATAGTACCTGCAACAAAATACCTACAATAGAGTTCTGAGTGGCATCTAAGGCAGGTCCTACCTGTGCAATATTCATGAGCTGCAACATTAGTTCACCAAAAATACTTTCACAACCTTGTTGATTTTTAGTTTACTCTTCATCATCGCCGAACTGTCCTAGAACTTCTAACTAAGGAATTGCAATCATCAAAGTCTAATATGATCATGAATATTGCAGGTAGTACTAAGCTAAAGCTCAAACCAACAAAGAACTGAATTTTTTTTTTATCAGAACCTATAAACTCAAACTAATATGTCAAAGCACCAATATGTATATCGTGTTGTCAGTAAATTTACATTCTTCGATGTTGAACACTTAAAACAATCATGTGAAATGTTTATTTTCTTGGAATAACCATCACATCATGTGAAAACTGGGAAGGGCGGGACAATGGACCAATTGCTAACAGGAATTAGTGTTAAGAGAAATATCAAATGGGAAAAGGGTAATTGGTGTTTTATGAGGATGACAACTCAAATAGCCTAAATTGTAGAGACGGTAACAGCAAAATATCTTGTTTTCAAGGAAGGAAGCAAAGTTTGAATCGGAACCAATAAAGAGATAGCCACATAATTAACACAGAGAGCCACCAATCAACTTGATCCATCTAGCCAGTCTAGTGTGTTAACTGAAGCAGACAGATCAAGAGCTACTCGAACCATAAAAATATCTCCATCTGTTTGTATCTGCATTGGTAGAGCCATGTAACATCAAGCCTATGTATTGTGCTAGCTAGTTTTGAGTCCCAAACGCAACAAATCAATCGTTTCCTTCTATATGGGGGCGCTACAACTAAAATGAACTTTTGTAGACAGAAGAAAACTGTGAAGTGATCTATATGATGGTGATAGTGCCATCCACATCTAAGCCCACTCACTAGGTGAGAAGCAAAGAACTTGACCTTGAGATTGGGTTTGTTATCCCTAGACATATAGGGTGGGTTCATTGGGGGTAAAGACATCATCATGATTAGTTCTGAGGAATCTTGAAAATCAAGAGACATGTAATTCCAGATACAATGTAGCGTCCTCCTGTATTTGGACTTGCACACAGTCAAATTTTGCCATCTCTAAGAGACATGCCCTACGAAATTAAGCAACAGCTGTTCCTCATATAGTGCTCACAATTATTATTGGGCATTTTAGGATTGACCACAACAGTTCAAAAACAGATAAATATTATGAGTTTGTAGATTTAATGTGGTAGAAATTCAAACACCTATTCTAACATAAAAAGGAATGAAACAGACTGTTGTTCATATGCATAATGCCCCAATTTGCACTATCGGCCAAGGAGTAGTCTTCTATATATAATGTCACGTCTAGGATGAGTCAACAAAAGTAACTTAATTGTACAGTCAAGGAACTGAGTGAGAGAGAGAGGAAGGAAGGAGATATGAGATAGGTAGTATAATTTAATTATTTAATTTAGAGACGCACATGTTTGAATTACACTTAAACCTTAAGTTAATAAGTTTTGATATCACATAAAGAGACCAATTCAACTAAAAGTACATTGCCTGGCCACACTTGCCAACTAGACAGTACTATACTCACAATGCCACTGATCCTTCCCATCTCTTTATCTAAGTCATGTCCTTGTTTGTGATGGCCTAGGAAAGAACCGCCCATGGATAAGCAGGATCTTGTTGAATCTTTGATGTTTACACGTTTTGCATGTTCTTAAGGCAATCTATCACACTTACCATTACCCTACTCTTGAGACATTGCTATAGCGACATTGAATTTATGATATGTTAGGAGACCAACTTTATCATAGCAAATATGAGATAATGTTGAACCAATTCCATGGGAACAAACGATATGTTAGACTGGTTGTGGAGAAGGCTAAGGTCTAGGCATAGACACATCATAATCCCTAATTTAAATGCTAGATATTGATGGCTTTAGCATCTTTTAAGAATCAATCGCATGTCAATGCAATGCAAGAAATAATAGAGCATATGGTACAATGCTAATGTAGCCTCCCCCACATAGTACACTCAAATCTTGTTATGCATTGATTTGTTCTTCTTGTGTTGCATTATTTCGTCCTCTAAACAGACAATTACTTGATGATATGATTTATTGATCGTCCATTGCAGTTGCTTGAGCACAAAGTAGGAGGTGAGAATAAATTCAATCTCGCCATCTCTTCAGTACTATCCAATCACAAAACACCAATCAAACTCTACGAAATCTCACTCAAGAACAACAAATGTATTAGTAGTTAATTCACATATTTTTTTCCTTTTGAGCAAATCTTACTCCAAATCTATGATATCTTTCACCACATTTGAGAAAAAAAAAACACTAATACACATCCATTTTGATGCTGAAGTAATTAGTTCAAAAGCATAATCCGAGCAAAAAAAAAATGTTATTCTTAATGACCAACACCATAACTGTTATGAGCAGAAACTGAAGATGTCAAATTTACACAAATTTTAACTTCACTAGTTGATAATTTATGGGGTTTTCTTCAGTATACAATGATTAATGATACTCCATAGTGTTGGTTCATCATTTTGTTATATGCTGTGCATAATTCACTTACTAAAAAATTGTTAGTGTCATAAAACATGTAAACTTTGTGTGCAAGACAAAGTTGAGGAAGAAAGTATAAATTGACGGAAAAAGCATCTTCTTAACTGAAAACAAAGGCTAGTTGTTGCATAGCAGTAAGGAAAAATACTTCTAAGTCCAGACTGTGAAGTTGAATAAGTTAAGGAAAAATCACAGACAAAAAAAAAGAAAAAAAGAAACCTAGATACGTTCAAAATCAAATGCCCTGTAGGTAATGGCCATTAAGAAAGAGACCGAAAGCAACAGTGGTAGGTCAGGCTTTTATGACCAGTTCTCACCTCATTATGAGATTGCTGTAGATGATAAGGTGTTTTATCTCAGCATATTATTGTTGTCCAATAAGGGTGGAGGAATCTAACAATTGGACAGCCTCGTTTCAATTATGTTCTTATTAGTCTTAACTTGCAAGTTTTAGAAATAAAAGTGCAAGATTAGAAAGATGATGGCTCAGCTTGTGTCCCTACTGGTACAATGAAATAATGATACTATTAACAAGACCCATCATGAAAATCAATACTTCGTGAATGCCCACTTTCAATGATAAGTAATAATTTAGAGCAAAACAAATCTATAAAAAAAATTCCTGAAAAGTTCTTCAATTGCATAAGCATAGACCGTTTGCATTGCTAATCATATTAGGAAAAACATTAATCAAATTTATGGAAGATAAAGCTTGTGTTTGGATTCATAAATTTAATTTGAAATGTGTAATTCAACTTAAAATTGACTGTTCGAATATGATAACATATAGAAGGTGTCACTTTAAATCATACTTTTTGGTCATGTTTTGAATGTGATTGGAACTAAGTCAAATCCAAAATTTTCTCTAACCAAACATTAGATATGGGTATTTTTCTCTCATATAATACTATATTGCTAGTCTTGTAACGTAAACATGTGTTAATCTGAACAATGTCTGCACTACTTCATTTTAAATTTTCTTGCACTGCAAATCAATAGAATGTCTAATAATAGTGAACTCAAAGAGTGTTATCACAAATGAGAACAAACACTGCAATAAACAGAAGGTAGAGCAGAGATCACAAATTAACTACGAATGAACTTCTCTAGCATAAAATCAGATTGTACTACTGTCATTTGTGAAATAGCGAAAAATTGGCATGAGCACTAAAAGCAAACTACAGGAAAAAGATTAGCCAAACCCTTGGGTTGATGTTGGGTAGGGACTACTACTGTATACCTATTTGTTAAAGGGCACGCTTCTACTACACACGCAATATTACAGGGAAATGGGGATACACATTTTTACTAAATTTCCTTAAATACCTACATCAGTCACTCCCACTCATTATCTGATGCAACCTCCTCTTCTGATAGTTCAAATGCATCAATCTCCTTAAAGTAAGCTTTCTGCTGCTGAATGTAATCTTGCAAGGAAGCATCTAGCTTAGGTTTGGTGCATCGCTGCTTCTGCAATAACACCATAACTCTGAGATTTAGATGTTACTAGCTAAACAAACAGTCACACAGCATGATGCTCTTCCACAATCATGAAGAATATGCTTATGCAAAACGGCAACTTGGGAGAGATGAAAGAATGTGTAGCAAATTTCAGTAGCATTACTTCTGCAGTTAAAAAATAGAAGATTGCTACTAACAAACCTAAAAAATATATGGGATGCATATACCTACTAACTGAAAGTAAATCAAAAACATCTTATCAGAGGTTTAGAGCTATTTGTGCATGGAATATTGTCACAGCCAGGCTAATTACTAACCAATGTAAACCTATCTACTTTGGAGTTCAAATAAAAATAGTTACAACTCCTGTATTATAATCAATTTATCAGAATCAACATTTATTTCTACAGGTTGTCAAAAGGCCCTTCAATATTGAGAACTGGCAAACATATAACCCCTTCAAACTATGAAAACCCAGTTTGCATTGTAACTAATGCAGAAAAGGGCATCTTTAGTTCCAGATAATACATTTTGTAAAAAATACAATATGACCATCACAAGTACAAGTTATAAATTGATGCCTTTTGGAAATATGCTTAAAACTCAAACCAGAACTCGGAACAGATCAGTATTGGAAAATACCTTCTTCGGAGGAATTGTACATGGTTCCAATATACTCATGACTTCAAGTTTATTTCTGTCCCCCCTGCTTCAAAAGGATAGTATCATTTGTCATAAAAACTAGCAAAACTGTCAAGTGTATGCCCATTTATTCAATCTTCTTCAAATGAAGAACTATAAATGAGATTTCGGAGCATAGAACATCATGAGCAAGATAAGTAGTACGAAAATTACCCAATATTAACAAGCCTTTTGGCAGAATAGCCAATAGAAGGCGCAATAACAGTCTTCTCCTTGACCTTCCTTTTAAGCACAGTCTGTCTACAGTTTAGAGCCGGGCCAGTCTCAAAAACACCCCAATTTTCATCACCTTCTCAACAGAACACACAGAATAAGTTTACAGGGCCACAAAATACTAATTATCCTAAGATGTACAATAACTACAGAAAGTTCTAATTAACTAAGCTTCAAGAGAAATGCTGGGATCAGTATAGAACCGACCATACACAACCTACAAGTATCTATCAGAACCTTTCATTATAAACAATTCTAAAACAAAAGAGAATGTTAACTTATTTCATAATATCACAAGATAATCACCAACAGTGAATAACACTGCACAGAAATGAATTGATTCGGCACATTCATGAACCAACGTTTCAACACCATAGACAAAACGAAACTCAGATTCACTAAGTCAATACAACAAAACAATTTTAAGCAGATTCAAGGACATCTAGATGACGACGATGTCACGAAAAACTAAAATGCACAACCGAAGCCATAGATCTCAACAGTAACAAAAAAATCCATCTCAAAAATCCCAGCGAACTGGAGCAGTCGTCGATACGCTGAAATCGAAGATGAAAGGTGAAATTACCACGAAGAGAGGAGGATTTGAAAGGCACCAGAGAAGTGGAAGGGTTTGAGGCGTAATTGCCGGAGCCGGCGGCGGAGGGTTTTGGCTTGGTTTTGGAGGCTGTGACAGTTGCTGATGAAGATTGGGACGATTGGGATGGAGAGATGGTGTTGGTGCGATCACAGAGGGGTTTCCGATTTCTGGACAGTCTTCTCCGAGCTCCGCCTTCCATGGCCGCTACTGCTCCTTCTTCTTCACGAATCGCAATTCTCCTTCTTCTCACCTTTATATGTGAACACACGCAGATCTCGTTCCTTTTCCTTCTCGAAGAAACTATTTCTGGCGGGAAATTCTGTTTTGTTGAAACTCGCGAGACGATAAGCGATGCGATGAACTTGGAACTGTAGATTTTTTCATCTGTGAGCTACTGATGTAGTGGTCTAGACTTCGGACTCTTAAATGGGCCCAAGAAGCGACGCAAGTCACGCGATGATTTGCAATAACTGTTCCGTGAGGCTTGTGCTGGAAAGGCCTAGGCTTCGGAGTTTGGTCTTTACTGGGCCTTAGACTTCGAGGTTGATCTGTTGATGTAGTCTATGGTTATTCAAGTTGATCCATATCATTGGGCTTGTGGTCATTGCTATTTTACGTTTATTTATTAGGTGCCCGATTAATTATGAGTGTTTAACAAATTAGATTCAGTCACAATTTTTATGTCCAGTTTATGAGTTACATGTTGGTTTACGAATTTTTTTTTTTGAAGGTATGTTGGTTTACGATTTTAAAAATAAAATTTGAAGCGGTCTAGTATTTTATTTGAATTATTTCAATCTACATACGAACCCTAGTAACCTTCTAAAGTTGTGTTTCGTTAAAACAATTGATTTGAATACATGTGTATATTTTCATCCAAAACAACAACAAAAAAACAAAATACATGTGTATATTTTTATTTATTTATTTAACTAGTATTACTGAAGTTAAAAAAAAACTAGTATTGTTGAAATAGAATTTTCATTTTAAACTATAAATGCTATTCTAATGCTAATTTTTTTATTCACTTCTATCGTACATCTGAGTAAATATTTATTTGAATTCTATTGAAATTTGTTGTGTTGTGTCACCAAGCAGGTACGAATACCTATATTTGGTGATGATGGGATAGAGTTGTGGTGGCACAGCCTTTGAGTTTTGAGTTCATCCTCTGTTGCGTTGCGTGCCTGCAGGTGTGCACGTGCCAGATCACAATTATCCATTTCTTTTATCTCGCATCCAAATGATGATAAAAAAAATCTAATTGTTTTGCCTTTATGGATCCTAGATTTCATGATCTAAAGTAGGAAACTGATCCAACGGCTAGAAAGGAGGTTGAAGTTCTGAAACAAAGTGCAAATAAAGAAAAGAAAAGAAAACCATCTAAGTAAAGCCTGTTGTTTTTACAGTCACAGCTTAGAAAAAGTGAATCCAGAATCAGTGGTTGGTTTGGTTTGCAGCATAGTGGAGAGAGCCGAGGAGCTCCAAAACAAGGGGCCACACACACATTATTGTGTTCTCACTTCTCACCAATCGCATGTAGCCAGTTTCTATAAATAGCAACCCCTCTCTTTATCCACATATCACTCTCACACTTTCTCACATAACCATTTCATTCACAACAACAACAACAATGGAAGCAGTTCAATCTTGGGTCTCCAAGCATAAGCTCGCCAGCATCGGTACAATTTTCCCTCCTCTTCCTCTTCTATCTTTGCTCACCATATCCATATGCACCTTCATGAATCCTATTAATTATTACTCGAGTGTTGGTACGATGTTATAATTCGATCAATCTTGGATATGCGCTCTTAATCAAACGTTCATATACTATATTTGTTGGTTTTATGTGTAAGTCTCGCATCTAAAATATACTCAATTTGATCCACTTATAAGTATTTTAGGTTTTAGGGTCAATGTTTGAGTCACATGTCATTCCTTAACTAGTTATTTTACTGCTCGTGTTATTTTACGTGTAGGTCTCAAGCTATAACAATCCATTTACCTTTTGGATGAAATTGGATTTTGATAACTAAAACTAACCATTTTATATATATTTAATGTTAAAGAAGTGGTAACGATGATATATATGGGCGTGCGGATTGCAGGAACATTGTGGGCAACAGGAATAGGAGCATCACTGGCATATAATTCGGGAGCAAAAAGTCCCCTGAAGCCGAGCCTGAGGCTAATCCACGCGAGGATGCACGCGCAAGCCTTGACCTTGGCCGTGCTTTCCGGCGCCGCCGCCTACCACTACCTTGATCGGAATCGCACCACCACTCCCGCACCTGACGTGGCCGTTCATGATTGGATTGAAGATGTATGCGCATGATGATTTAGAGAACCTATATTTACTGCTATTTTTGTACTGCCGATGATCTGCTTTGCTACTTGTAATGTAGAGATATTATTAATAATAAAAGCTTTTTCTCTTAATTTAGTAAAACTATGTTCTACTTCCTTATTTCGTGTGTTCATCAAGACGAAAACATAACGACAGGTCGTTTACGGAATCCTCAGTAGTGGCATATGAAACCCAAAAGGCCCAGATTTTGAGAATGAGGTAAGTATTAGGGCCTTAAAGGCTTAAACAGTAATGGACCACGGCCCATCGTTTATGCATAGCAATGTAAAATAAATTGATATACAGTACGTACAAAATAAGATATTAATTAATATTATGAATAATAATACTTATTGTTTCTATCACGATAAGAATCGATCACTAGTTATCAATATTACTTACTCTCTTAATTATTAGATTAGTCATAGATTTTTGAAATTAATTTATTTGGTAATACTCTATTTATTTAAATATTGAATTTCAGTTTTATACACAATGAGTAGGGTGGTATGGTGGTATGGTGTTCCTCCCAATTCACATATCTTTTTTCGTTCTTCATCTGTATGAATAACTTATTTTTCTTGACCTTGATTCGATTTGAATATTGATTATTCTGATGCGGATTTTGAAATTCCTTTTATCCGAACATGATCAAATATATGGAACATGCTATTAGAGTGATCACGTAGTATATACTTGAATGTGCCTATTCATTATTGCAAGTTTGGACAATCAATTTTGATTCCTTGGATTGGTAACTTTGCCAAACCCACAACATCGGAGAATAAAGAAGTTTAAAGAAACATATAATAAGAAAACAATACTCTTAATAACATTTTAGGCTATAGTGCTCTTATTCATCATCGTCTCCACACCAATTCTTGATTGCCTGCAACACTGTACGCTTCACCACACCAGCATCAATGCCATCTCCTTCTTCTCCATTCTAAAACACAACAGCTTAGATTCATGAAAGATTAAATACAAAAATTAATGTGCTAAACTAATAATGATGAACAAAACCGACTTACTTGATCTCCTCCAATTGCTTGTAACTGGAAGCTATCGGTGCAAGAAACCCTAGCTTCGAGCACGTTGAGACCCAGTTCTTCGAAGGCTTCAAGAACTGTTACAAGCATTCCTGTACAACTCTTCTCGGAGTATGCATTTATCACAAAACCCTTCTCTACCGTCTCTACTGTAACCTGTTTTATATGTTTGTTCAGTACTTGTTTTTAAGTAAAAGATAGCGGCTTGAATCACGAAAAAGAGTAAAGAATGCAAATTATGTTGGCACTCTTAAAACTCGATCCAGAAAACAGGGTTTAAATATTATTAATCAAGAAAAATGAGTTAATCTATAACGATATTATCTACTATAAAAATCGTCAAAAATAAAAGAACTGACGAAATATGGGTGGTATGTCCACTAATGCACCCCAGTGTTCTTAACACTAAAGTTAGCTAAGGGACCAGTTGTTCTATTTTCCTCACAAGAGATACAGAAAACTCTGAAGTAGTTAATTCTCTAAATGAATCGAAAACATCAATATCAATAAACACAAAGTTCAATACCTAGAGGAAACAAGGTCCTATAATTGAAAGAGGATTGATATACATTGGACAAGTTATACATTACCAATAAACGTATTGGCAAGAGAAATCACAGTCATAAAGAAACAAACAGGCGGTCGATGGAAATCAGGGGATAATTGTCACATTGTGACAGTTAAAAATAACTGGATCAGACTTTAACATGATATCATAAAACTGATAGGTAATTACCGTTGGGGAAGGTTTTGGGTCGATCGAAGCTTGGGAAGTTGCTATGTCTTGATTGAGCCTCTCCACTTTGTGCTTTAACTCTTCAATATACCTCGAAGCGTCTAGTATGATAGAAGTATCATTTAGCTGCATGAATCAAGATCGTTACACAACTCTTTTCCATACATGTAGAGATATTTGAATGGAAGATCAGAAAATAATGAGAGAGGAGGTAATTAATAATAATATACAGCATGAGAGTTGGTAATAGCTCGAAGAAGTTGCAGATTGTCATGAAGAGCTGTAGCTCTCTTGTGCTCTCTTGAAACCATGTTTCTTCTTATCTTTTCCCAGCTTCTCTCTATCTGTAGAACTAAACTATCAACTTTCTCAGCTCTGAGATGAAAGAGAGCGAGACTGGTTTAAAAGAGGAGATATTTGAGCTCTCAAATCAATAGGATGATCATCATCATCACCATCTCATGTTTGTTTCTCCTCCCACATGATTGCCTCAGTTTCTTCAACAACAAATCTATAATATATAATAACATTGTTTTGTTGCTTTAGATTACCAAACTGCCCTCTTGTTGTTTCCCTAATTTTGTGTGTGTAATTCATTTTAAATTAATTTTGGAACATATATGTTAATGGAATATATATATACTTATACGTGTCTTTGTTCAAAATTTTCATAGATCAGATTTAGTCGAGGTATACAAGTGTAGAAGTTCATGATTCTTACATATCCGGTTTGTTTCTTATGTGCAAATATTTAGTCCTATGTGTAAGAAAATTTATATTGTTTTATTAATAACAGAAGAAAACACTAAAAAAATAATAATATAATATTACACGGCTTTTATAACTATTAGTTATGACTATTTTTAATTTCACAACTAACTATAAATTTTTCGTAATCTACAAAAAAAAAAAGTTATAACTATGTTAAATTAGGACGTGAATTACCAAAATGCTCTCAAAAGACTGTAAAAAGCGGTTTATTGGTTAATAAATGCAAAAAAATTCGATTGTGTTATAACTAATTAATACAAAAAAGAAAAAAATATATACTTAGTTCGTAAAAGCACATATGTTCCTTAATTAATAGTTAGAAAAGTCGTTTAAGACAAAAATTGTGGTATTTGAAATTATTTACATGCGTAAGAATTAAGACCAACAACTTTACAGTTATTAACCATTTTTTTTAGAATAAGGATCATCTATAAATTAAAGAGACTGGAGAAATTATAATGAATGAAACAAATGGTGAGGGCAATTGGGAGGGAAAGGAAGAGAAGAGTGAGCTCGTGAAGGAGGAGATGATAGTGATTAGTGAAGTGGGCATCGAAAGCTGTGAAGGGAAGCAACAAAAATTAGCAAGTTTTAGTTGTGAATTTTCAATCGCTCCAAACGGTCACGGGAGCTTTTCTACTTCAAACTTCCCTCCCTCTCTCTTTCGTTAGCGGTCACCTTTTGTCTTCTCTAACCTTGGCAACATTCCATCCATATCCAACTCTAGGTTTTGAGCTCCGAATATATATAATTGTGATTTAGATCCATTCAACTATCAAATTGTAAATATTAAGTTTGTTATTGACACAACAACGTTAGTATAGTGATTAAAGACGTTATTTCTTTTTCCCACTAGTAGTAGGATAACTATTTTTCTTGATAATGGACTATTGAATCTTGCCGGAACTTTTATTGTTATAGTTTATTGTTGTCTGTCTTATCTCATGCGGGTGTTTGGTGTGACGTCTAATTCGATATAATTGTTAAGCGATATATGAGTTATGCTCATGTTCAATGATAACTGTATGAATCGTTATTTCCACCAAAAGTTTGGAGTATGTAACATTACTATTTTACTTTATACGATTAATTATTCATTATGTATATCTTCAAGGTTAATGTATAATATATGATAATCAAAGATAAAATAACATCATAATCTACTCTGCTCTGCTAGGGTTTCAGCCACCCTAGGTTTTTTGAGCGTGCCGACACTG
>JAYMSW010000764.1:0-19711 GCA_036897725.1 Erodium texanum | reverse complement strand
TATATATGTAGTAAACCAATGAATCCTGATAGAGTATAGCTTTCCTGATAATTGTATCCCAGCAAAAGTTGTCGTTTTGGTTGGTTGTATGCCTTTGTTTCACTTCTGTTGGCTGGCTGGCAAATAAACATATAGGTTCTCAATGCAAATTCAGGAAATTGAACGGTACTTCCCCCATTCAATATAATGATTGAGGAGATTGCATAAGCACTTCATGGCGATGAGATAGATGAATTGAAAGATTTAGACGGATATTGTAGCATATAGCTACAAACATGTTCCCAACATTAATTGGTAATGGTGCTATATACAGAGATGAAGCTGTTAAAATGATTAGATTTTATTGTAGCTGAGCAAAATAGTAAGACTTGGTTTTTTATTTGCTTGATTGTTTTACATGGATGAAATGATTCACTAGCAAATGGTAACCTGTAAATATTATTTGTACTATACTGTTCGGAAAGTAACAGTGGCTGACATGTTTGGTGTAATTGTTTGCATTGGCTGATACTTTTGGTGTCCTTCGTGTTTTGTTGTTTAGCTGCTAGCTATTCAAGTTAAACAGCAATTTATCCATTTTTTCTTAGACTTTAAGTATTTGTATTGTCAATTTAGGATACAATGGAGAAGGCAATAAAGAACAAAGTTGCAAAAGCTGTTGTACCTGCAATTGACGTCATGTTTCAAGCCCTGAGGTTTGTTGATGTTATCCTTCTTTTTCTTTCTACAAGCTCCAAATCTCCTTTAAAATTTTTGTATATCGCTTGCATTTAATTGGGCAATCTCCTAATCATGCTTGTAATTAGTGAGTTCGGGTCGAAAATTGTTCCTCCCAAAAGAATTCTCAAAATGCTTCCTGAACTTTTTGATCATCAAGATCAAAATGTACGTGCATCTTCCAAAGGGCTGACTCTTGAGCTATGCCGCTGGATTGGGAAAGATCCTGTCAAATCAATATTGTTTGAGAAAATGCGAGATACAATGGTATGCTGATTTATATTAAACTATTCATGCCGTTTTTCCTGCATCTGGAAGTTTAGTAATTGTTTTTTTTCCTTGCTTTTTGAAGAAAAAAGAGCTGGAAGCTGAGCTTGCAAATGTTAGCGGGACAGCCAAACCTACCAGGAAAATAAGGTTGAACTCCTGATACGCTGCTTTTATTTTATACTTCTTTCTCTTGACTGCATTATTGTAAAAGATTTGATAGTATATCAGCGCGGCTTACATTTTCACTATTTCTTGTCCCCATTTGTTTTCTTATTATTTATGCTTTAACAAAAATTTGTAGGATATATTTTGGATGAATGTAATATCCGTTCTTTCTTTCCCCTGATGTCTTTCTCACACATTTTTTTGTGAACTCAGAAAGTCCCTCATATTGATGTTTCTCCAATTCGCGGATTTATGTGAAGTTTTCATTGTGGCTTTTGCTTTAATGATTTGTCTATCTATACCTTTGATCTCATATACTGCAAGTTTCTTCAGTCTTTTATTTGTATAAAATGACTTTGGTTTGATATGTTGTCTAGGCATGCTTATTTTTTTTTCCGATATTCATGTAATGTTGACACTTGACAGTAGGAATGGGAACTTAGGCAACTTTCAAGGATATCTATCAAACATGTTTCTAGACCAGCATCTTGTGATGTCTCTAATTTACTGTCACTACATGCTTTGTTGTATGCTTTCTTTCATATTTGTATACTATTTTACTGTATTATTCTTTCAGTACTTTGCTCGTCTTATATCGAATTTTAGAAATTTAGGGTTTGGGGTGATTCATTTTGGTTTTATGATCAGAGCTGAGCAAGACAAGGAACCAGAACAGGAAGCTGTGTCTGAACTTGCGGGTCCCGGCCCTTCAGATGAACCTGCAGATGATAGTATGTGTTACCAATAGTTCTGAAATTTTAATATAATTTCAATGATGTTTGCATCAATTTTTTAGATGTCATAACTTGATTTTAGTCTCCTGATGTTTACCTTTGTTTTCAGTCCCTACAGAAATAGACGAATACGAGCTTGTTGATCCTGTTGATATATTGACTCCCTTAGAGAAGTCCGGGTTCTGGGATGGAGTGGTTAGTGCACTATATGTCTCTGATATTCTATACATGAGCTTGTCTTAGAAAGGTATCGAGATCTTTTTATGTTATCGGGTATAATAATTCTTTTAACCCAACAATTATCTTCCAGAAAGCTACAAAATGGTTGGAACGAAAGGAGGCTGTTTCAGAGCTAACAAAACTTGCCTCCACAAAAAGAATTGCTCCTGGTGATTTCATTGAAGTGTGTCGCACACTAAAGAAGGTGTGTTAAACTAATTATCTCTCCCTTGTAAGCTCTATCAATGACAAATAAAAGATAATAGTAATACTGTGTACATATAAATAAGTTGGTAAATGAAGAAAAATTGTTTTGGTATTATCTGTTTTGGGCGGGTCACTTAAGAGACCTTGTAGTTGATACAAATGATTTAGGCTCGATCCAACTCATCTCACCTACCTCCAATTTGCAATTTGGTGCTTTCATAGGTGGTACAAATAGGTCATGATAGGACTATTTACGGAGTGCTAACAAGTTTAGTATTTCCCAAGGTCACGATGGTTGTCACATCTAAAGTTGGAAGGTAGAATATGTTAAATGGTTGACGAGATATAATACGTGCCCCCCCTACTATTTTTTTTGTAGATGACCCTAATACAGTCACCATTTTTTATAGTTTGGTAGTTTTCTTGCAAGGAGTATCAAGCCCATCTTTTATTTGTTCAACTGTCTAACTTGCAGCCTGTGTATGCATGTATCCTCAAGTACCAATATATTTTCTTTTTGTTGGTTAGCTGTTGATGCTGTGGCCATGTAATTTTCCATACACAATAACCTCATTATGTCTTGTCTACAGCTTATCACAGATGTTAACATAGCTGTTGCTGTTGAAGCAATCCAAGCCATTGGTAACCTAGCCCGGGGTCTCAGAACACATTTTACATCATGTTCAAGAATGTTGTTACCAGTTTTACTTGTGAGTACAGTACTTAATGCTTAATTATGCATCGATATTGTGATGCCATTTATTTTTTATGTGTAAAAGTAAAGCTGTTCCCTAACATGTCCTCATTTATCATTTTCCTTGCTTTGTCTTTTCCTCATCACACCAGTCACCTGGTGGAGGTATGCCTTTTGAATTTAGGGAAGCGGGTTAGGACTACTTTGCTAATGTTTTTTTTTTTCAATTTTAGAGACTTTATTACATGACATAGAAAATTACACTTACACTGGACGATAAAAAAATATTCTATCTTGTTTTCTAGCTAGTGGAATTTTAACATACAACATTAGGAAAATTCTTCCTCTCTTCGAATTAAAGTGTCTTTCTCGTAAAAGGATTCTTTTTGAAGATGATAAGCAAACCATTTGCTTCAAACAAAATTGTTGTCTTGGTCTACATTTTTTGCCTATGATATTTTTGTGTAGCATATCCTTTTTTGAAATTCACCTGTGGGTGTTTTGGCAAGAACCCCTACCTACATAATTGGCCAAAAAAAGATACATGATTGAGGGGACGTGTGGACCTTTCCACTATCTTCTTCCTTTTCCTTTGAGATTAATGGAGATTGAGTGAAGTACACCTTCCATCCTAAAAGAATGTGGATTTCAACATTTCATTACTCCTTAATATACACTAGTTGCCCCCTCCACCTAGTAGCTTAAGGTTTTGGGTTGAAGGATGTTTAACAGAGCCTAAAAGTTCTCATCTCCTACTACAGCCTTTTTGTAGATTTATATTTTCTCTTGGTTTTTATAGTTAATAAAAAACAATTATTTATGCTTGCAGCAATTTCAAATGTGCATTTATGGAAATGATTTTTTGAGTCTTTTATACCGTTGACAAAGAGGGTCTATTTGTGTGCCAATTCTTTACGGTCTATAACTAGTTTCTGCTTGAAACAGGAAAAGCTTAAAGAGAAGAAACCTACTCTTACAGATGCACTTACTCAGACTCTCCAGGCTATACATAAGTCTGGTTGCTTAAATCTAGGTGACACCGTTGAAGGTGGGTTCCACTTTCTTTACTGTCTGCCTTGTAGAATTCCTAATAGGTTGAATCATTGTTGTCATCTCCTCTGTAGTCTGTACTGAAGATTTATTGCCCCCTATTCTTTCTGACTTTTCATTGGCATTTACATTTCACTAATTTTCTGGAGTTCCAAATTTTCCTTTTGGCCCTGCTCTTTATATTACTAATGTATACACTTTTATTGCAGATGTTAAGACCGCAGTGAAGAATAAAGTTCCTCTTGTGCGCTCGTTAACATTGAATTGGGTGACATTTTGTATTGAAACAAGTAACAAGGCTGTTGTTCTGAAAGTGCACAAGGAATATGTGCCAATCTGTATGGAGGTCAGTGTACTGTCTTATATGGTTTATTAACGAAACATTCATGCATTGGGGTAGAAGGCAGCGGCATGTGTTTCTATTTATAAATTGCATGACTTATTTTGTTACCTTGGCTACTGTCCTGGCTATCTACTTTCGGTTTCGGGTTTGATGAGGTATACAATGTAATTTGATTCTGTTTGTTTATGTGTTGTGGTGGATTTTGTAGCTATTCGATCTCTATCATAGTATTTGTTTTATCTATGTAATGTCTGAAAATGAAAGGAATTTAATGTAGTGCCTTAACGATGGAACGCCAGACGTAAGAGATGCAGCATTTTCAGCTCTGGCAGCAATAGCTAAGGTACCATTTCCAACATATAAGAAGCTCTTAGAGTTGAGACACATGTTTAAGTCGCTTACATTCTTGTACACTTGTTTACTCTCATATAGTCGGTAGGCATGAGGCCTTTAGAAAGGTCACTGGAGAAACTTGATGATATTAGAAGAAAGAAGCTTTCAGAAATGATAGGTGGTTCTGCAGATGGGGCTTCAGCAGCTACTGGCTCAGGTTTGTTACTTAATTGTACTTGTATTTCTTTTCATCTCCAGCTACTTCATTATTATTATTAATATAATTTCTCTACCATTCATCTTCTCATGATATGATGCCAGCTCCAGTTCAAAGTTCTGGTGGAGGTTCATCATTGGAGGTATTCTTTCTTTCGTACCAAACATTCATGTTTTGCTTTCTTTGAGTTTTGGATATTGCAAAGAACCTTTTCACAACTTTGGGTAGTGGCCTTTTATTACCGTTTTGTATTTCACGGTTAACTATCTTATGAATAGCCTGCTTGATGTATCCTATTTGAGGGCGTCCTGGGACCAACAATGTAGTAAGACAACAATGAGATTGTTTTAATGAAGGTTGACCAGCTTATTTACTTGGCTATTAAAATAGGGTATCTAGGTCAGTATGGCTTATACCCAACGTAAGGTGTTCCCTGGCTTGTAAGCCAATGAACTTTTAAGGCGATGTATATAACCAAACTCCCTTGTCATGCATTTGTCTGATATGCCTTGCATATCTTAAAGGCATGTCGATAGTAGTTTATCAATTGACAGTTAGTGTGCAATGTGATGCATGTGAGAAGAGACGATTTGATGTTTTTACTGTTGATTATCTCGTCTGTTAGGTGTATAGTTCATTTTTTGAGCATGCTAGTTTTTAATTTGTTACATGAAGTGAGCTGTGTCAATGCTTTTTCATGTTTTTCTATAATTTTCTCATGTTTTTTTAGTATATAACATTGACAATGCATTCAAATCAGACCTGTGAGAGGTTGATTTATCATAAAGAAACATTTCATATGGTAGATGGCAGTATTGCTACTATGTAAAAAAAAGTGCATTTCCTACATGTTATGCCCTTCTTAATAAGTGATATGCTAGCATCTAAATTAGATGAAAAATAGCTGGTAGATCTCTCACTTCATGGTGTTAACATAATAGTGACTTTCTATGCAGGCTTCACAAGTTACTGTTAGAAGATCAGCCGCAAGTATGCTTAGTGGGAAGAGGCCTGTACAGGCAGCGGTAAGTAATCACCTTTTTTCTCAGTTTGAAGTCTTAGTATTAGCAGCTTGATGTAGGACAGGTTCTGGAAATTTGCTACAATAAGAAAGATATAGTGGCTTTTCTTTTGGAAATATGAAACTGGACAATTGAATACCAAACTAAGATATTTAATACACCATCAGAAGACATGAAAAACACAAATAGGTTCAAATCATACTCTATTTCTGCTGTGTTTGCACAAAATAAAGCTATGGTAGTAGTCCATCCTCTTATATTTATTCCAATCATACCTGAAGGTGGAATTGCCTAGTGAAAACTTTATTCCAATCCATGTTTGTGTCATAGCCTAGCATGGTAGTAGTCCATCCTCTTATATTTATTTACTTCTTTTATTGAGTCTTTGAGCATGTTGCCAGCCTGCAAATAAAAAAGGAGCCTCGGCAAAGCCGGCTGCCAACAAGAAAGATGGGGCTGCACAGCCCAAGACTTCAAAGGCAGTTGAACCACCTGAAGACATAGAGGTGAACTAATACTCGCGTGCAAAATCTCTTTATCGTTTTTTTCTTCACAGTAGTTCTTATATGGCTAACAATTTTACTGCTGTCTTGTTTGGTTATTATATGCAGCCATCTGAAATGGGTCTTGAAGAAATTGAGAGCCGATTAGGTTCTCTTCTACAGGCAGACACTATAACTCAATTGAAAAGCACTGTATGGAAAGAGAGACTTGAAGGTTCGTTTGTGGTTATCTCTTGTAGCTAACGTTATTTAAGTTTTATTTTGTTTGTACATTTGGCAATATTACTGATAACTATATGATGAGTGCCTTAGGTGAACCATGATATTATTGGGAAGAATCGTCTATACCAAAATGATTTTGTGCTTTTAGTTCTGACTTGATGATATATGGATTTGTTAAAATGATCAGTGTTAAAATGGTGCATATAAAGAAAAGAGTCGAACTTATGCTAACTTTGTAATTGTGGAGACATTATTGCCATGTGTCTAATGCATGTGTTTCCTGTTATGACTCACGTGTACAAGTCCAATCCAACACATAGTGGGGAGTGTGAAGTATCTAGTCCTACATTGAATAAAATAGAAATAGAAGAAATGTGGGATGAATAATGGCGACATAAGATACTTGCCACATTTAAATGTTCATGTTATGTGCTAGGCTCATTGTTAATAGTTAATTCAATAACAGAAATCATGTCGATTGCTCCAAGTTCTGTAGTCTTCCGATGATCATTTACAGTGCATTCATGTGATGATTCTCCTATATTTTCTTATTGAAAGCTTTCCGTTTTTCTTCTTCTTCTTCTTCTGTAGTACTAAGTTCTCACGTCTATTGCAGCAATTTTGGCATTGAAACAACAAGTGGAAGGTTTACAAGAGCTTGACCAGTCAGTGGAGATTCTGGTCCGTTTACTATGTGCTGTTCCTGGTTGGAGTGAGAAAAATGTCCAGGTATCTATGTTCTCTCATGAGCTGGATTGATTTTCCTAATTCATGCAAGTAATAGAATTTAAACTTCTAGTCCGAATAATGCAGGTCCAGCAACAGGTTATTGAAGTTATTACTTACATAGCTTCTACAGCGAAAAAGTTCCCGAAAAAATGTGTAGTTCTTTGCCTTTTTGGTAGGTGTTGCACTTCTGAGACATGCTGCTTTTTTCTTTATTTTTTTTTTCAGGCCACAAATATTTGGCCTGAAAGTGAAAATTTGAGCCTATACTCTTTCCATGAGTTATCACATGCTATGCATACATTTTCAGCTGTGGCTGGTTTTAGTTTTTTTTTTCCCTCATTTCAGAATCTCAGGTTCATATTTTCTTCTCTTATATTTATAATGGATAGGTATAAGTGAAAGAGTAGCTGATATCAAGACCCGTGCTCATGCCATGAAGTGCCTTACCACTTTCTCAGAAGCAGTGGGCCCAGGGTTTATTTTTGAAAGAGTAAGTGTAGTACTTCATATATGCCTTGACAGGTATTTCTGCATCATCTATGTGCACGTTAATGTCCTAACTGAAGCTTTGGCGATTCTGCTTCTTAGTTTAGCTCATGCTGATAAATTAGAGATTCTGGTTGTTGCAGCTATACAAAATAATGAAAGAGCACAAGAATCCTAAGGTTCTTAGTGAGGGACTATCATGGATGGTATCAGCAGTTGATGACTTTGGTATATCACATTTGAAATTAAAGGTATTTTCTAGATTATCTTTCATTGCTTTATTTCACTTTTGGTTTCTCCGTGAACAATGCCCACTCTGCCCAGACCTCATCTTTGTTTCTTTATGGCGAATATGCTGTTTGATAAACAAATTATCATGGTTGCTGACGTTAAATTTGAATGTCCTTTTGCAGGATTTAATTGATTTCTGTAAAGATACTGGACTGCAATCTAGTACAGCTGCCACAAGAAATTCTACTATAAAGCTTATTGGTGTTTTACATAAATATGTGGGTCCAGGTAACTAGCATCGACCATTTTCTTCATTTTTTCTCTCTTGTCCTGTAGGAATATTGGGTTAATTTTTTAAAAAAATCATTTTATGAACTTCAGACCATTTGTATTTATTTTTCCAGATATCAAAGGTTTCCTCACTGATGTCAAACCAGCACTGCTTAGTACACTTGATGCTGAGTATGAAAAGAATCCATTTGAGGTAAACCAATTTGATGATCTGTGTTGATACGACACTTTATTAGTTCTTGTTTATGTATATTTACATGTACTGTTTTTCAGGGTGCTGCTGCTGCTCCGAAGAAAACAGTGAAGTCTTCAGATTCAACAGTGTCTGCATCTGGTGGTGGGTTTGATGGCCTCCCACGTGAAGATATTAGTGGAAAAGTCACACCTGCCCTACTCAAGGGTTTGGAAAGTGCCGATTGGAAGGTACATTTGTATTAGATATGGAAAAACATGTTTATATAATTACAATGTCATATCCTTATATGCATCTCGTAATGGTTGAGATGGATGCTTGGAAGATACCATTGATTAGAGTCATTAAAATCTTGTCCACGTCATAGGTTCGTTTGGAGTCAATTGAAGCTGTGAGCAAGATTTTGGAAGAGGCCAATAAGCGCATCCAACCTACGGGAACTGGTAAGAAATCACTATGCGTGTGTAAATTTTGTTTTTATTTGGTGCCTATTAGCTGGATTAAGTTCTAGTGGTATTCTGTGCTCAAAAGCTCTTTAATGCTGATCATTTTATTTGCTGTTTCATGTTAGTGGAGCTATTTGGTGCTCTTAGAGGGCGTCTATATGACAGTAACAAAAATTTAATCATGGCAACTTTGAATACTATTGGTGGTGTTGCATCAGCCATGGGACCTCCAGTTGAGAAAGCAAGCAAGGTTTGTGGCTATTTGTTTGTGTGGATGTGCATTTTGTTCTTTGAGCCAAAACATCATAATTTTTTTAAATGAACATTTTGTCGGTAACTTGGTATTCATATTTAGTCCCTTTTATCTTAAACGTTATCATGGTTGTGGTTCTTGCAGGGTATTTTGTCAGATATTCTGAAATGTCTTGGTGACAATAAGAAGCATATGAGGGAATGCACTTTGACTAATTTGGATACTTGGGTTGCTGCTGTCCATCTTGATAAAATGGTAACTAATTGTTTCTCACTTTGTGATATCTTTTTGCTTGAGTGCAAAGTTGACCAATCATTTGTTGCAGATACCTTACATTATAACCGCTTTAGTAGATGCCAAACTTGGTGCGGAGGGGCGAAAGGATCTTTTTGATTGGTTGTCAAAACAACTTTCTGGACAAACTGAATATCCAGATGCTGCTCACTTGCTGAAACCAGCTGCCACTGCAATGACTGTATATCCTCAAGACTAGCCTTTAGTGCTTACCAGCCACATTTTTATAATAACAATTAGTTCAATATTTTTCCATGTTTTTATGAATAGAACATGAATATATATGTAGGATAAATCATCAGATGTGCGGAAAGCAGCAGAGGCTTGTATAGTAGAAATTCTAAGAGTGTGTGGAAACGAAATTGTAAGTACACTTCATATATACATGCTTCAATTAGTGATCAGATATCACCTAATTTCATGTATTTACCATCAATTATTTATCATGTGTACAGGTGACAAAGCATCTTAGAGATATACAAGGGCCCGCATTAGCATTGGTTGTTGATCGATTGAAACTTCATGGTGTGTTTTTGCAAAATGCAGACATGTTTTCTGTCTTTCATTTCAACGTAGTCTTACTGTTGCTGTTCTCTTTCAGAATCATTTGAATCTGCAAAACCAACTTCTACTGCAGTTGCCCCGAGAAGCAGTGCAAAGGTTTCTAAATCTGTTGCCAATGGTGTATCACGGCATGGAGTTAGAGCAGTTTCATCGGTATGTTCTGCTTGAATTAATATCATTTAGGATCAGTGTGTTGATGGTCTGTTTGATGATTTGTTCAGCGAGGTGTTGCAACAAAGGGCTCAAGGGCTGAATCAATTATGTCTGTTCAAGATATAGCGGTGCAGTCGCAGGCGCTGTTAAATGTTAAGGATTCCAGTAAGGTATAGTTCACTATAGTATAATGCTTAAAAACTCCATAAACATGTTCACAAGTATTCCCATATCACATGCCTTAATATATCTACAGGATGATAGGGCAAGAATGGTAGTGCGGAGGTTTAAGTTTGAAGAACCACGTGTTGAACAAATTCAAGATCTTGAGGTTTGTGACTATAGAATGCCTTTTTCATCTTGCCCCATTATCATGGAATTGGTAGAGATATTTTGGTTGTTCCATTGCAGAATGATATGATGAAGTATTTCCGGGAGGATTTGCATCGACGACTTCTAAGCTCGGATTTTAAGAAGCAAGTTGACGGGCTTGAGATGTTACAGAAGGTCTTTTACTGTTCACATTATTGATTGCTTATGTTTACCCTGAATTTGTGAATGTGCTCTTTTACACCAATGCTATACTCTTCTAGGCACTTTCATACCCTGAATTTGTGAATGTGCTCTTTTACACCAATGCTATACTCTTCTAGGCACTTTCATCCATTGGAAAAGAAATCGCTGAAGTACTAGATATACTTCTGAGGTGGATTGTTTTGCGATTTTGTGAATCTAACACAACCTGCCTGTTGAAGGTATGGTGCTAACTTATTATATTTTTTAAATTGTTCCTCTTCCCTTTTGTCTACAACAACAATTGTTTATAATGCGTGAACACATTCAATTAATGTGGTCAAATGCGCAGGTATTGGAATTTCTTTCCGAACTCTTTGACAGGTTGAGGGATGAAGCTTACACCTTGACTGAAGCTGAAGCAGCCATATTTTTGCCATGCTTGATAGAGAAGGTACTAGCTTTCTATTTCATTACATTGAAATCTATGTGCATTTCTGCAAAATGTTATTTGATACTTGTGATGAAAGATGACGGTAATTGATGAGACCTTTGGTATGGATATATTTTTTTCTTGTCGTTTATTTTCTGTCTCATCTAAACTGCTAGCCTCATATCATTAGATACTTTATAATATCACATCAACTGATAGTACCCAAAGTATCAAAATTATATATTTATTTAAATATTGGAGACGCCATGGCTGAGATAGATTTCATTTGATGGACAAAACATGGATTTGGACTACTGAGTAAGCTTTCTTAACTGCGAGTAATTAAGTTATTAAATGTTTTTTTTGGATGACAAGGAGAAATTGATTAACTCCTGGATGGATTTGGACAAATCATGTTGCTTGCACGTATATAAATATATAACTGTTGCTTTCTGAATTTTTCAACTCGAATGACCTGATATTATGCTAGTTAAGATTCCAAATAACCAGTGTAATGCTAGTTACTTATATATGGTACACAATGTACTTTACTTAAACAGGCTCAACTGTTGTATTTGTTCTTTTTTTTATATTGGATGGATTTGTCTACATCACTAAGTTTTTGTTTTTTTATTCGTAACCCAATGTACTTTACTTAAACAGGCCCAATTATGCTGACATTTATCTTCTGATGCAGTCTGGGCATAACATTGAGAAAGTAAGAGAAAAATTGCGGGAGCTGACAAAACAAGTTGTTCACAATTATTCTGCGGGAAAAAGTTTTCCTTACATTTTGGAGGGATTGCGCTCCAAAAATAACCGTACTCGTATAGAGTCTGTTGATCTTATCGGTTATTTGATGGATCATCATGGAGCTGAGGTATAAGTAGACACTATCTTGTTATTTTTTATTTTTTTCGTTCTTTTTCAAAGACACTTATGTGCTGTTTCTTTCCACCAATAGATCAGTGGACAATTAAAATCATTGCAAGTTGTTGCAAGCTTGACAGCAGAGCGAGATGGTGAACTTAGGAAAGCTGCTTTAAATACGCTTGCTACTGGTTATAAGATTCTTGGTATGTCACTAATCTTGATGGCAGATAACTGCCCTTAATTTTACTGTGGAATAATTGTAAAGAACTATACATCTCTAAGGGCAATTACCAAGATTGTGTCTGTGTTTTATGTAATTATATTTTGAAACTTGATGAACTTGTTGACATACATATGCATATCGTATGTAGATTTTAGTTCTGTTTTTTTTTTCTTAACAGGTTTTTTTTTTTTACTCTTCAGTTTAAGTCAATCGGTATTTATTTTGCATCAGATTGTTGATTGCTAATTTCCTTCCATTCTAGGTGATGACATTTGGAGATATGTCGGGAAAGTAACCGATGCTCAGAAAAGCATGTTAGATGATAGATTCAAGTGGAAGGTCAGCAAATATTGGAAGTGAAATATATCCTGATATAAATTCTTTTCGATCTGTTTCTTCTGTTGATGCATATTTTCCGTTAGGCCCGAGAAATGGAGAAAAGGAAGGAAGGAAAGCCTGGTGAAGCTAGAGCGACTCTAAGGCGTTCTGTCAGAGATAATGGGTGTGTATTTTTTTTATAACTTTGATGTGCTGCTGAGTTTTCTTTTTTCTTTCATTATATCAGTGGTATGATTCTACGATACAATCATCCTACCTAATATGTTCTGTCAATTGTTAACAATTTCACGAAAATCTCTGTGGTCCCAGGCCTGATATAGCTGAGCCGAGTGGAGAAGTTTCTAGATCTGTTTCTGGCCCAATATTTTCAAGGTAATTTAGATTTCCATGCTCCATTCTTATTAGTTCTTGTTGAATCATAAAGTCCCACAGCGATAAAGGGAAGAGTCAAACCCAACTATCAAGGCTGACCTTTTACTTCTGGAGCCACATCCTCTATATATTGAAGCCTGGTTTTAAAATTCTACAGTTATATGATACTTGTTATATGAATTCAGGGAAAACCATGGGCACTCTGAACTTAACATGGACAGAAATTTAATGCCCCGTGTACTAGGTAGCGCAAATGCCCCTACAGATTGGAACGAAGCTCTAGATATCATATCCTATGGTTCTCCTGAGCAGGTTTTCATCTTGTCTTGTCTCATATCATTTTTTTTATCTGACTACTTTAATTTGGTTAGATTCCATGTTACAATAGTTGATAAGAATGTTTTTCTTTTTATTACCATTAAGATAACCTGCTACAGTTTAAATTACAATTATTTTAGTCATGTAATGATGGCATAAGAATTCATATTAACTATATTTTAATCTAAAATTGTTTAGTATATTTTACTTGACAAGGAATACTTTCTTGTTATTCAAAAACAGCAAAGTATTGGTATGCAAGAGACCTATAACCAACCCTTATGCATGCAAACTGCTAATTTGCTGATTCCAACTTTTATACGTGAAGTTGGTTGCAACCTTTGTCAATTGACATAAAAATCCATACATTAGTGATTTTCCAGGAGATTTTTTTTTGTTTAATATATTTTGTTGTTGCAATGAGCCATTATTATTTATCCAAATTAGTAACTTGAAGGCTTGATCAGTTATGGTTTTACAAGATAGTTTCTAAGCTGGATTTCTCTCTCTCTCTTTTCCTGTATGTACATGGTTCATCTCTTGGTTTCATTTTTATTTGAAAGTGTGTTCTTGCTTCTAATCGTTTCCTTCATGCAGTCTGTTGAAGGGATGAAAGTTGTCTGCCATGAGTTGGCACAGGCTACAAATGATCCAGAGGGCAGTGTAATGGATGAGCTTGTGAAAGATGCTGATAGACTTGTTTCATGCTTAGCGAATAAGGCAATATTTTAATACATCCACTTTTTTCCCTGCCTTTTCCCTCTTGTAGTGCCTTGAAAAGCATTTTTGTACTCTACATTCTCTTATGAATTTTTTAATTATTATTCTATATTTCTAAAAACAGGTGGCGAAGACTTTTGATTTCAGTTTAACTGGAGCCTCATCAAGGTCTTGTAAATATGTGCTTAACACTCTAATGCAGGTTGGTTACCGGGCAATTTTCAAGCAATTTTGTTTTAAGCTCTCATTCCTCGTTTATACTTTATTTGTCTGAGAACTTAATTGCATGTTACGCTCTGCAGACATTTCAAAATAAGAAACTTGCTCATGCTGTTAAGGAGAGTACTCTCGACAGTCTCATTACTGAGCTTCTGCTTTGGCTCTTGGATGAAAGGGTTCCTCTAATGGATGATGGCAGCCAACTTCTGAAAGCTCTGAATGTTTTGATGCTAAAGATTTTGGTTTGTATTTATTACGTACTACATTTATTTTGATATTAGCTTTCTATATACTACTTCTTAAAAGTAGTTGCACATGCAGGACAATGCGGAGCGAACTTCATCTTTTGCCGTCCTGATAAATCTCTTGCGGCCTTTGGACCCTTCAAGGTGGCCTTTACCTGCATCAAATGAGACTGTTGCTGTCAGAAATCAGAAATTTTCTGATCTGGTTGTGAAATGCCTAATAAAACTTACAAAAGTAAGCACCCATTATTGATAATGTTTATATTGTCTGTTTACATAATATGGATGGGAACTTCATTTCTTCTTCTGCTGTCCCTTTATCTTGAAAGTAACTGATAGTTTAAAGATCTATTTGCACTTATGCTATAAATATAGCTTTCAGTAATGATGTTGGCCCTTATTCTAGTTTAGAAGCCACCCCCTCCATCTCAAAGTAAGTTGTCTCATTTGCCCCTTATGCCTTCATGTCTCCACTAAGGTTGTTATAACTATCTTATAAAGCATATTATGGACAATACATAGCTAATTAAACCAACTAAAATAGAAATAAGGGGGTGATTTTGGATAAGAATAGTAGGAAAGATTCCCGTGAATGTGTTTCTGAATGCTTGGGAGATATTGATATGTAACATTTATGGTTTTGTTGCAGGTGCTTCAGAGTACCATCTATGATGTAGACCTTGACCGCATCCTTCAAAGTATCCATGTATACTTGCAAGAGTTGGGTATGGAGGAAATCCGGAGAAGGTAGCTTTTAACTTTTTGTAATAGATTAGCAACAGAAAACAGATTTAATTATTTTCTTGGTCACTCTGATCTCTGTTAACTCATTTCCTGTCCCCTTTTTCCCATTGTTGTGAACTTTTAAAAGAGCTGGAGCCGATGACAAACCCTTGCGCATGGTTAAAACTGTTCTGCACGAACTTGTTAAGCTCCGTGGAACTGCAATAAAGGGTCATCTTTCTATGGTTCCCATAGATATGGAACCTCAGCCAATCATCCTTGCCTACATCGATCTTAATCTGCAGGTATTTGTTGGCAAGATGCTTCTTTGTGTTCTTGTCCATTTTGATTATCATTTTCATCCGTATATTTTTTGTTCCTCCGACTTACCAGACTCTAGCTGCGGCGAGAATGTTGACCCCATCTGGGCCTGTTGGTCAAACTCATTGGGGCGATTCAGCAGCGAACAATCCAGCCCCTGCGACTCACTCTGCAGATGCCCAATTGAAGGTCAATCCCTAACCTGCTTATTCATACCAAAAAAAAAAAAAACTTCCCAAGCTCTTGATGGGACATTTATGTTTAGGTCTTCTATGTGTTACCCTTGAAAATAAATAGATTGTCTTAGCATTATTATGTTCTATATCCTTCTGTAACTGCCAAGTGCCAATGATCTTTGATTTTTTTTATATGCAGCAAGAACTTGCAGCAATATTTAAGAAAATTGGTGATAAGCAAACATGCACAATCGGTCTATATGAGCTTTATCGCATTACTCAACTATATCCCAAGGTGAATCATTGACTCTATTGTATCATTTTGTACATTTTCACCTTCTTGCTTATCCGCTCTATGTGTTCTATGGTAGGTCATTTCATTCCTATAACTGCATTTAGGTGTCTTCGATATTTATGTTCTTGGTAATATTTGTTTCAGGTTGATATATTTTCTCAACTCCAAAATGCCAGCGAGGCATTTCGTACTTACATTAGAGATGGTCTTGCACAGGTACACGGTCATCACCCTTGCTATTACATGTCATGGTTTCTGTTTGGATAGTGAAGTTCCTCAAAATTATTTCTTCAAAAAAAAAATTTCCCTCTCAACTCTTCAAGGCACTTCCTGTTGGATTTACCAAATTACAATGCAAAGTCCTCGCTTTGACGTGATTTTATCTTCTGATTCTATTACAGATGGAGAAGAATGCAGCTGCTGGAAGGACACCTTCCAGTTTACCAATGTCAAATCCCCCGCCAACAGTTTCATCCCCCAACTTTGCACCACTATCTCCTGTACATACAAATTCCCTAAACGAAGCTAAATCCATAAACATGAAACCTGAACCAACAAATTTTAATTTACCACCATCATATGCTGAAGTTGACCGATCCATGAATGCCATAGCTTCCAGAGGTCTACCATCCGATAACCCCTTGGGTGACCAAAGAAACGAGAGATTTCCCGCTGGAGGTTACCTTTACCAAAATGCCCTCTTAGATATTTCTTACTTTGATAATTAGTGAGATCTTACAGATGAGTTCATTTCATGGTGTGGTGAATGCAGTAACAAGCGGGACTTTGGATGCAATTAGAGAAAGGATGAAGAGCATCCAGTTGGCAGCAGCGGGTGTGAACCCTCCAGAATCTGGGAACAGGTTGCCGGTTTACGTGAACGGCAACATGCCGCAAGGAGTATCAAGTCAGGTTCCATCTGCATCAGACCGCCCCGTTGCAGAGAACCCCGTGCAAGGTGGGGTCCTTCCCTTGGATGAGAAGGCATTATCGGGGCTCCAAGCAAGGATGGAGAGACTGAAGAGTGGAACAATGGAACCGCTTTAGAAAAGAAGAGGGGTTAGTGTTAAGATATTGCTCACTCTTGTGAGCTGATATTATTGGTGTAAAATGGAGATGACAAGTTGCTGTTAAATACAAGTAGATGTGTTATGTTATGCATTGATTGTGGTACGGAAATGGTTTACGGCCCCATTGGTGTAGTTTTGCAGTGCCAGAGAGAGAGCATGTAAAATGCTTATACTATGTAGGGGCGTTTGTCATGTCCAATTTGGTGTTTTGTATATTTGTTTAGGCAAAATCAAATTACTGATTACATTTGATGAATCAGTACAATGAGAGATCTTTTTATTTATAAAGGCTTGACTTGCCAAACCCTTTTTACCCAAATTGGATCAACAGGGAAGACATAATTACCTAAATTATAAGATTAACGGTCCAGATAAGTTTTTAGTTTTTACCTTATAATGGAGTTTTATAATAATAATTTGTCCGGTTTAGGAAAGTAAAATTAATTTTCAAATAAAAATGTAGGGCGTACATTTATGTGTTATATCATGTTTCCTTAAATTAATATAGATATAGCTTATCAAAAAAATATATATAGATATAGAGTTTCCTTCCCCGACAAGTAAATTACTAAACATTAAACAAACAAGAATCAGAAAAAGACTTGTGATCTTTACAGCCAATCCAAAAGGCGCGTGCATTACCACCGACAACAGCGAGCGTCTCTTTAAGTACTTAAAATTAATGTAAATCTTCTTTTGAAGCTGTTGTTATCTTTTGGGTCTAACGTTTTACTTTCATTATTGCGTTGTTAGAGCTTAAACAACGAAAGCGATTTGTTGGGTTATGGCTTCCACTCTGTTACTGGTTGTGGTCTTTCTCTTTGATTTGATCGCCTTTGCTCTTGCTGTTGCTGCTGAGCAGCGAAGAAGCACTGTGAGTCTTCTTCTTCTTCTTCTTCTTCTTCTTCTTCTTCTTCTTCTTCTTCTTCTTCTTCTTCTTCTTCTTCTTCCCCAACTGATTTCTACTTTCATGTGCTTTCTGGGTTTTGAAATTTGTTCTTTTGTTGTGGTTCCTGCTTTGGGTTAAGTTTATGGATTAACTTAATATGTATGTTTTGAACTTTATTGGAAAGTTGGCCTTTGTAGCTAGTGTCCTTTTATTTATTTTTGAGGTTTGAGTTTGATTTATGGTTTTTTCTGTAGGAATTTGCAGAAGTATTTGATGTAATTTTCTGTTGTTTCTGTGATTCATGGGGTTTTGTTTTTTATTACTACTTTTGGTTTCATATGCGTTTCTGTGCCTTGAACATAGTCGAGTTTTCTGGGAATTTATGAGAAGGTTTGACCATGTCTATAGTTTTTGTTCCCATTTGGTGTATGGGTAGAACTATTTTGTATCTGTTCATGAATAATTTGTTTTTGTTTGCCCAGAGTTGGTGCGTGTTTGTTTTGATTTGTTGCATGTTATTTACACCAATAATTGTGTGGTAAACTGGTAAAATTTGCATTGAAGCTTCTATCAAAACTCAGGAGTCTTGGTTTCTTCTGAGATTTTCCTAGGAGCCCTTGGGCTAATATGTTTTTCTAATAGCTTCATCCATACACGAGTGGCTTCCAAATTTTGAGTTTCATTTATGGAGTAGACTCTTAATATGTTTCAGAGCCATGCCTAGATAGCTTGACCAAGCTAAGATAGGTTTCACCAGCAAGGTGGTAAGTGGGAGAATTTTATTAATGATATTGGAGTCAAACTGTACTAGTTTTTGTAGTTATTAAACCCAGGATCTGGATAAGTGGAACTAGGGGAAGTGGGGTAGAGTAATTTTCATGTTGAAAACATTTCGCAGTAAATTAAGCTTTTCATTGTACTAGTTTTCATAGTTATTAAACCCAGGATCTTTATCAAGTGGAATTAGGGGAAGTGGGGTAGAGTAATTTTCATGTTGAAAACATTTGGCAGTAAATTAAGCTTTTCATTGAAGTCCATTTATAGGTGAAAAACAGAAGCCTTTTAATGTTCACCTACTAAAGTTTCTGCCCTGTGACTCTTGTATAAATAGTCTATGCATGTGATGATAATAACATTCTGACGCATATATTGGATAGAATAACACATGAATCGTTTGATCCATCAGCATATGTAAGCTTATGTTGATCTTAGCTGTCAATACATTTTCACTATGGTAATTTTGCATATGTAAGCTTGTGTTGATCTTAGCTGTCAATACATTTTCACTATGGTAATTTTGGGATATCAATAAGGTCATCTTCACATGTTGAAACAGACAGATGGCTTCATTAGTGTTCTCTAATGAAGCCGCTTGTGCTTTATTATCTTATAAAGATTGGATTGTCGAGCCAAAAAAAAACATGGGTATTGAAAAATAAACAATAAAATTAACAACAGCTCCTTTCAGAAATCATCTACTCATCATTGATGCTTTATCTGACAGGGAAAGCTCGAAGTAAATGCAACTTCTAATTACTGTGTTTATGATTCGGACATTTCAACTGGGCTAGGAGTGGGTGCGTTTCTGTTCCTTATGGCTAAAAAACAATGTCTTAAAATGGGGGGACCGCGGTTACTGTGTGGGA
>JAYMSW010000763.1:0-19714 GCA_036897725.1 Erodium texanum | reverse complement strand
CAAATGCAAAGCCAGTGTGCCTTGATATTTGTCGTGGGAGTTGAGCGATCGCGTGGCTCCTGACCTCCTCGGGGGTGAGCTGGTTCTTGATTTCCAGCAATCCTGACCTGGAATTGTCTTCGGGGTCGTGCCTGTGAATTTCTTGGATAATCTGATAATCGTATGGGTAGAACCATCTTTGAATCCTGTAGCCAAATTATATATAAAGAGTTAGGAGAAAATAATCAAAACACCATATCTGAATGGAAAGTAGAAGAGACACGTGAAAATTTATAAGGGTAGTCATGTGTTTGTGTAAATTTACTATGAGTTTGTGGGTGATTCATCTAGGTGGTTATGTGCAATTCACCCTAGAAGAGAAGAAGTAAAGGCAAAGCCTTTCTGTGAAGTCACTGAAAAGCTCAAGCAACCAAAACAAAAATGCACACATTATTTAGTTTTGGTTTTATTCTCCATTTTATGGAATTTACAAAAATACTTCAAGAGATCTGTGTTTCTAAAACGTACCCGAGGAAGACGAAGTCACCAAAAAGCGCAACGATCGGGACAAGAAGAAGTGTGAAGTAGAAGTAAAACGTACTCATTAAAACATATATCGAAAAATACACATTTATCTACAATCCAAAAAAGAAGAGGTTAGTAATAGTAAGTACATAATTGATTATTGGAAGGAAAAAAAACACGAAATAGATAAAAATAATAACTGACCTGTGCACCGGGACCTTGAATAGCTGAATATATAAAAGCAAATATGAACCACGCTAAAACGCTTCCCCCGACACCAATATAATGCCACCTCGTGATCGAATCGCATATCATGAGAAGCCTCAAGTTCACAGTAATTACAACACAAGTGAAGGCCATTGTGCTGACATCCCAAAGACCGAGCATCTTGCCCGATGAATTAAGTCCAATATTGCTAGGGTCTACCGTGAAGTAGTAAAGGACTAGAGATTGGTAGACGGAAAAGAAAGCCCACAATGCCACAACTCGCCATTTGAAGTAGGTGTTTCTTATTCCCTCCATGTATAGTTGAGGGTATTTCTTTGAAAGCGAAGACCCGACATCCTGGAGAACACGAACACGTTTGCCGAGTGAGATCGAAGTAATTGGTAGAAAAGAGATATTAAACATACAAATTAAGGGGAATTCCTTAAAACTACCCTTATGAATTGGGTACAAACGGAAAACTACTCACTAAAAAGAATGAGCTTTAAGGTATCTTTTGCTTACAGAGGTTACACAATTAGATTTCAGGTAGTTTTTGAACAAAATGACTATTTTACCCTTGGACCATTTATAGAAAAATAACTTTATCAAATTAAAAAAAAGTAATAATAATAAAATTAATAAGGATTTTCAGTATTAATAGAAATTAATATATCCAATTATCGAAAAATAAGTAACAATGATAACAATTTTATTTTCAGGATTTTTATTATTCAAGGGGTAAGTAAATATGTCATTTAAAAAAAATAGAATATTCCGTCCATTTTAACGGAACACTCTTGTCATTTTCTATCTATTTTAAAATAGGGCAACATGTTGCAAACATAATAGTAGCATAAAGGTCTATTTTTTATCAAAAGGCAGTTTTCTGTTTGTACCCAATGTATAAGGGTAGTTTCGTGGAATCCCCCCTACAAATTATGCCTAAAAAGTGAATAAGAAGATGCACAGTACCTTGTCAAAAAGCCCAACAACAACAACGGGTAGAGCCGTAAATATAACATTATACAGCGACTGGTACCAATCATCATAGAATCGTTGACCCGAAAATCCAGCTTGGAAGGTGAACCAAAACTGAGTCAAGGTGAACGTAAGATTCTTGTAAAAGAAGTACGTCACGACCTGCAATAAAGATCTATCATTCACTTAATAACCTAAATAGATTTCAATAAAATTTTAAACAATTGTACAGAAGCTAGACCTTGCATATTCTGACATATGACCACCGTCCATGCACGAGGAGTAAATCTTCAAGGTACCGAAACTGGGCAATTGCGAAATCACTAGCCATCACTGCTTGCATCCCTTCGAGTCCGCTTATTCCAACTCCGACATGAGCAGCTTGGATCATGCTGACGTCATTTGCACCATCACCGATACTAAGAGTTATTTTCTGAGCTCCTTTCTTTACCAAACTTGTCACCTACAGATGATAGTATTAGTTTTTATGACTTGTTTATACGGGTTAATTGCACACAACTACCTTTATGAATTGCCCACAAACACACGACACTATAGTAAATTTTCCATAGACACATGACTACCTTATAAATTTCCTCGTGTCATCATCGCACAAAATTGACGGAAACCACCAAAAATTTGATTTTTTTTCGTCACATGAGTTTGAAATTTTATAATATCTCAAAACTAAGCATTCCCATAATTTAATCTTCCAATTTCAATATGATTTCGTGGAGGACTTTGAGAACGACATCAAATTGAAACCGGAAGAGTAGGGTGACCGTGAGTAGTTTTGGGATATTATAAAATTTACACTCGCGTGCAACTCATGTGACGAAAAAAACCTGAAAATTTTGATGGTTTCAGTCTATTTTGTATGATGGTGACAGGTGGAAATTCATAAGGGTAGTCATGTGTGGAAAATTTACTATGGGTATGGAGTCACTATTTAAGGTTTCAGTAGTTTAGACATGAAATTTACTATGGGTAGTTAATTTCTTGTCTTAATTAAACTGTCATCAAGAACTTTACCTGCGCTTTCTGTAGAGGAGAAACACGGCAGCACACAACCGAGCTACAATTCAAGCTTAAATTAAGCAGCATGACTCTTAAACTCGGGTCTAATGCATACATCAAGCACTTCCCATCTATCACAAGTGCCAATTTCGGTGCAGATGCACTTTGAAAATAGCTCTGTGCTTCGTCTCTGCACTTCATCAGCTCGTTCTTGACTTCTTCTTTGATAAATCGCGCAGTTTCAACTTGATCACCCTGAATTGAAAATTTCAAATATATTTACTATCATAAATTCAGGCAATAGATTGTAAAAGGGATAATCTCACGTTGCTACCCTAAGTATGCACCGTTCTCAACTAACTACCCCTTAATTAGTTTTAAAAGTTTTTGACAACCTCCGTAAGTTTTTCTAGTCTCACTTTACCCCAATTCCGTCAACTTTGGGGGTAAATTGAGACTAAAAAACTAAGGTGCTGGTCTAAAATTCTTAAACCTAGGGGTGGTTGATGGCGAAAAATGCATACTTAAGGGTAGCTAAGTGTTATTATCTCTAGATCGTATATTATGCTTACCCTCTCTTCCACTTCTCTAATTGCATCTGTTTCTGAACTGATGATAAACTGCTTCATGCCGTTATTAATTAAGTTGCACGCTGCAGTAAATAAATAAATAGTTCATACTCAAGAGGTCCGATCATAAATGGAAGATACAAAACAATATGATTTGTCAAATACTGACTCACCATAAGCTATATTTATCGCCGTTTCTATCTTATCCCCGGTCAACATCCAAATCTTAATTCCAGCTTTAGAGAGAGTATCGATACAATCGGGTACTCCTTCTTGAAGCTTGTCTTCTATGGCAGTGGCTCCAATCAAAACAAGATCATTCTCTATGAGTTCTGCCACCTGCATAAGTTTCAGGACAACAATGGCTTCACTTCATCCAATTCAAGATTAAGAATGACTAATTCAAAGAAATTAAAAATAAAATTGAAGTCGTAGCTACCTCATCCAATTTCTTTTCACGATCTCGAAGAGAAGATTTAGCCTGGATAAATTTCTCATTCCAGCTTTCGTACATAGCGGGGCTTAGATCTTTGTAGGCCAAGCAAAGGGTACGTAACCCAGAAGCTCCAAATTGTTCCAAGTGTACCCTAGTTACCTTCTTTAGAGCATCATCTCTAGGAGCTAATCTTTCATATATGACAGTATCAGCACCCTGTAAAAATGCATGCTTCCATGTCAATGTTACTTCATTTGAAAATTCTTACTAGGGATAATCTCACCCGACGAAGTATGCACCTTTCTCAGTCAACTACCCCTATGTTTAAAAAGTTTTTGACAAATAGTCTCATATTACCATAATCCCATCAACTTTGATGTGTCAAATGATGAAAAGACCCTTATTTTTATTTTATTTTACTCACAGGGATATTTTTGTCATTTCACACCCAAAAGTTGACGGAATTGGGGTAAATTGATATTAACTTTTTTTAAAACCTTTAACCTTAGGGGTAGTTAGTTGAGAATGGTGCACGCTTAGGGGTAGCTGAGTGAGAGTTTCCCTTATTATTATACAAATTAAGCGTATGCAAGAACAGGATAATGTTACCTTGCAATACAGTACAAGCCTGCCATCCAAGTAACGACATACAACAGATTGGCGCTTCCTCGTACTAATCACATAAAAAAAAACATTAGAACTGATATTAGTGTCATTGACCATGATCCAAAAAATAAGATACAAATAGGATATATTATATCCCCCACCTATTGAACTCAAGCACATTCAGGATCTCATACGTCACATCTTGGGATTTCCCCATGGTCTCAACATGAGATTCACGAACATATATCGTTGTAGGTGTCCGCCTAAGAATAAAGATAACAATTAGATAAGCATTCTTGTTCAAAAACAAGAACTTAGTTTAATACCAGAAGAACCCAAACAACAAAAATGAACAACATCAAGAGATGAAACTAAATCAAAACCTGAAAAAGAAGAAGCCAAAGTTCTTTGCAGCAGAAACCAAAGCAGCCTCATCTGGAGATGCAGCTTGATATTTGATCTTTTCTGGGGATTCATCACCTTCAGGAAGAACAGTGTGACATATAGCGAGGCACCTAAAGAATTCCTACAGAAAATCAAAACTATTACCTAAACATCATTGCTGAATAAAAATGAAAGTGTAAGATATTTGAAGTGTCTTTGTAAGTTGCACAAATATGTACTTCCTTTTCATGTCAAATATTTCCTACAAAATAAACCATCATCTACCTTGCAGGCATCAGAATTGGGCTCATTTCTCCAAGCTCCACGCATGAGCCTAGCATCATCAAAATTAAAACCCTTCTCACGGATCATATTGGCTGATGGCTTTGGCTGTAATAAATTAAATGACATCAACATATGTTTTCAAAGTAAACAGGAATTATGTTCTTCAATAAAAGAATAGCAAAGCGTACCTCCGCAATATGTATGCCACTCCGCTGTGCTACTCCTCTCTCTATTTCGGTGACGCCAGTCCCATACACCTCTCCTCCAATTGAACACTTAAAAAACTCCATTAAGTTTCTTGTAAGAGTACCCGTTTTATCAGAAAATATGTATTCCACCTAAGAAATTCATAAGAAAACAGTTTATTTAGCAATATAAATTGGCTCCAAGAAGATTTACTAGAACAGAAATCAATCAATTTGACAATAATTTACCTGTCCAAGTTCCTCATTCAAATTGGAGGTCCTAGCCAATGCAGGAGTGTTTGTCTCGGAATGATACATATGCAAGTCCTTGTTGATGAATTGAGTGGACTGAATAAACTTAATCATCTGAAATTGTATTTATAACACTCACATAAATAAAATATAAAAAAATCGAAGTTGTCACCAAAACCTCAATATTCTATGGCACTAACCTCAATGGAAACATAAAGCGAGATGGGGATAATTGGAGAGTACAGAGTAATTAGTGTAAACAAAGTCAACACAAAAACCTGCAAAACCAATAAAGAGTTTCAGCTAAGAAGGAAAAATAAGAAATATCCAAACAGATTCATCACTGTAATAATCACACACAGTACCCAAAATCGGCGGTCAGGGTTGAACTGGCCATCTTCCCACAAATTTCTGTACCCCCGACCAGGAGCGAGATAGAAATACTTGTGATCTAAAAATATAGCGCTGTAGAATTTAATCAAGCAAAAAATGAATTAGTGAGAAAGCTCACAATTTGTGAAATATTTTCAAACACATAAAAGAAAAAAAAAACGCACCAAGCTATGCCCCCAATCAAACACATAACAGAGAGGATGCCAAAAAGAGTGAGTATAAGTCTGTCAAGCTTCCTCTCTAATGTACTTCTTTTGGAAGGAACGTTCATGGCATTCATCATAACCTATAAAAGGAAAAAAATCACTTCAACATATAAGAATAAATTAAAGGTAGGGATGGCAATTTAAGATGCAGTAAATCATGATAGCAAACCTTTGTTTCATGACCTGTAAAAATAACAGCCCCAACAACGTACTCAGTATTCCTGAGACTGCATCCCTGAAAATAGAGTGTATGCACCAATTAGTGACTTGCATTTCAAGTTTCACTAACAAAGAATTAATACAATCCATGCAACAAAGAAATGGACTCATTACTATTAACAATTTTAGCAGAAAGTTTAAGTTCAACAAAAATGCTAGCAGATTGTATAAGGAATATTCAATGATGACATTTTTACTAATTAGAACAAAGCAGATCATACTCGCAAAAGAAGATGGTTTGGATTGAGAGGCAATGTTTGTTTCTGAACAATAAGATTGCCGGTGAATGTGTACAATGAGTTGTTTGGTTCCTCACACTGCACCTCACCTGGAATTTGCAAATTAGAATAATTATGAGAGTTAAAGTAATCATTTGACTAAAGATCATAGTTATAAGAAATGCCCAAAGATACTCGATTGACAATTAAAGAAACCTTTGAATTCAGAGGCTTTCTGAGGAGTCAAATAATCCCAAGTCTTTTCCAATGCTTTTCTGATCTTCAAATTTGTTTCTCCATCTAAATTTGCAGTCTGCAATCAAAAAGACAAGAAGAAAATTTTCCAAGAAAATAAACAAGTAATAGTAGAACTGTAGAAGTAAAATTGTAAAAAAATATTCAACTTTGGAAAGAACCAAGGAAATATATTATTAATGGTATGAAAGAGACCTCGATGTAGCAAACACCATCAGGATTCGTACTAGCAAGAAAAAGTAGATCTGCAGGAAAGAAACAATCTTGCTTGACCTGCAACAGAAGCACGCTTCAGTTGAAACTAATATATGTTTGGATAAATATGGTCATGAAAACAGATCCAATTTAAAAGTGGAATAAACATAAAGTGTGACATACTCACCCGGACAATGTCTCCAACCTGCAACTTCTTCCATGTAATGCTCACCCACTGGTGACCTTGTAACACTTCTATAAGATTATTATTTATCGTCATATCATTCTGATACCGCTTCTGTTATGCATAACAAAAAAAATGAGCCCGCATACATATATTATTTACCATAACAAAGGGAAGGTAAAAGACAGAAATAACTGCATGTTACTGCGATCATGAAGCATAGTTACTCACCCAATCCTCAAATCCCTCTTTGATAAGAGAGGCTAAGAGCACAATCGTCAGTGGAACGATATTTGTTATCGGATTCACAGGGCTGCATAATCAGAAAACTATTTAAGTGCATGGCGCTTAGATTGGCAACAAAATCATATAATAGACAAACAGAATATACGATAATTTCTCTTCTAAGATGCAACTTATAAGATCAATAAAATCTTAATGTACCTCATTGGTGTCATTGATAATATTGAGATCATGAGGAAGTATCGATTAGCTACCCGCCTGAACTGTCAGTACAAACACGGATATTTCTCAGGAATTTGAGTACAAAAATGTGGATGAGACAAAGGCCCCTTTCATCTTTTTCCAACCATAGTTTCTTTTTTGGAGTAAAATTTTAGCTTCTAAATAAGGAAAGCATATTAGAAAAGGAAATAAACATACAATTATAATATGAAAAACTTACCTGCTCGAAAAGCCCTTTAGGAAGAAAAGTGAAGAAGTTGTACTTTGTAGTTGACACAGAATTGCCCTGAGCAGTTTTCATTGTGTTGATACAAAAATAAGGTCAGTTTTATCGGGAAATATATAGAACGACAATCTCAGAATTAGAATATCAGTTTTCATTGTGTTGATACAAAAATAACGTCAGTTTTATCGGGAAATATAAAGAACGACAATCTCAAAAATATAATATGTTATGAGTTTCTTTGACAGTAAAATATCTTAGTGGATAAAATAGGCCTATTTTAATTGAACATTTCCAAATTCGCAATGACTTAGTCTATAACAGCAAGAGAAGCATTACAATTGGTGTAAGCTGTGCCTATGGAAGATTCTAATCTTCATAATAGCGTTTTCCATCAGATCCTAAACAAAGCACTCGAACATATTCGTACTTGAGGTGAGTAAATTCCATGCCGTAAACCCCTATAACCCCAATTTTAAATTGACTAAGTGGCACTCATACTTAATTTAAAGTAGGAGGACATCAAAATGTGATTTCATTCCACCATACACAAAGAATATAATAATAAGAACCATACTAAATTGGTGAGACCAACAACAGTGTCATATTCAGCTCCCAATCACTCTAAGAACACACATTTAATCTTCCATTTGATCCCAAATTATGGTGTGGAAACATGAATCCACATTTCTCACCATCTATGACAATTCATATATAAGAAACATACTGAACCAGAAAGAAAGCATTAACTGCAAAATAATATGAACAATAATCAGCAAACCCATATCATAAATCTCATAATTCATATAGTTTATGCCTCTACACTTAACAAAGTTGCATTACATATCTATAGTTGGAATTCCTCAATTTTACAAACAAACAAAAAACATTTCTTATCTCTTCCCACAATTTCTCAGGAACCAAACAGCCCCAACACAAGAAAGAACACAAACACCCACATTTCTAAACCATGCATATACAAATTGTGAGGAGGATAAGGAACCGGACCTTAAATCTGACAGGGGCATTGGCTTCGCGATCATTGCAGTGGATGGTGCGATGACCAGGAGCTTGGGGCTGAACTCGGCCGAGACGGACCGTCCGGGTCGACCCATTTCGTTCGACGGCGTCTGAGCGAGAACGGCGACCGAGTCTCGATCTCGATGGTCGAACTCTGTCCCACCCACTCATCTTCTTCTTCTCCCCTCCCAAAAAGCCCTCCGGCGAAGATTCTAGCCAAAATCCCAATCCGGCGTGTCCGATTGACCCACCGACGATCTCGGATCCGTCGATTTCTTCTCCTGCTTCTTCGCGAAATCGCAATTTTGATTCAACGACGAAATAGGAGGCACTGCAATCCCGTTTCCTCAGATTTTTTTATATTTTACCCAAAATAAAAATTCCATTTTTTTTAAAGTTTATGCTTCTAATTATCTTTCCTTAGCCGCGTCATTAGACCTCGTATTAATTCCAGAACCTCACGCGCGGTGAGCATGAGTGTGTTTACTGTGAGCTATCCCAATGGGTCCACGTGGCTATGGATTGATATGTTGTCGATGCGCGGATGGGCGCGTTGGATTGGAAGTTCAATACATACACAAATCGTTGATGGTTGAAAGGTAGAGCTGCAAAATTAGAGCTTGTCAGCTCGGTCTGAAACGGCTGCTGTTTCCAGACATCTGGGAAGTTTGTGATGTCCCACGTTAGTTAAATTGGTTGGTCTGGGTTGGTTAGCGGTTTCCTTTCCAGTTTTGATTTTCAGACAGGTGAAAGATAAATTAATGATAGAAATAATTGCACTTTTTTCAACATAATAATAACATTTTGTTAACTTCTTTTTCTGTTTGACTTATAATATATTATTTCATTTTAAAATGTATTGACACATTAGAATATAAAATTTATTTTATTTTGAGACATGTTAAAATTCCAAAAAAAAGAGGTTTAGATTCTGAATTGGAGAAATAATTTTGTACATTACGTGACATGTGTATGCCTATTATATTTGTCAATAAAACAATTTAGTAATACGTTTATAAATTTGAATAAAAACAATAAACTTTTAAATTTTTATGTTGATAAAAGGTTTCCATGACCTTTTCACACTAATTTAGATTATATCCATTTAACCCCGTTACAGAATGTTAACAGAATGAGTGAGCAAAAAGTTTTAAAGTAAAGCCTTGATAAATGTATATCCATTACCAAATTCCAAATAAAATAAAATAAAAAACAGAAAAAAGAATGCTATGTTGGGCTGATGATATATTGAGCCCAATATTGGCTATCTCAAAAAAAAAAAAAATTGATATTGGGCTGAATTTATCAGCAGCCCAAATACATTACTGATTACACAAACCCACCAAACAAATATCTATCTTCTTCTTCTGATCCGAATTCGACCTCTCAGCAATGGCAGTGTCACTCAATCTCGGCATCACTAACCTCATCGTCCCATCCCCACACTCGCAGCTCTGTCCATCTCCAACCCTCCAATTTCCACACAAAGCACACCATCTCTCTCGTCGCAAGGTCAAAATCCCCAAACCTAGCAGCATTTGCCATGCCAAGGTCTCTCTTTTTTCTACTCTTTCTGTGTTCTGAACTGTGACCTATAGTTCTCAAATTTGGGCTCTTTATGGTTTGTGTTCTCAGCTCGATGACGCGACCACGGAACGACCCGAGGAGATCGATGGGAAGTTCTTCTACAGCGATGATTTGGTGGAGGGCGAGAGTGACGATGAGGACGAAAGTGAGAGCAGTGTGGATTTGTTGATCAAGTTCTTGCAGAGCATGTGCAGGAAGGTATCCAAGCGTGCCAAGAAAGCCTCTCGTTCTGTATTGCCGTCTGCGATATCTCCCCAGCTGGTAATTTTCTATCCCTCATTGCTAGTCTCATGAATATGTGTTGGTCTAAAGGAACTTATCTTTTAGCTATTTTAGGTGTATTCTGTTAGTTAAGGACCAGAATTAGAGCTTTAGTGATGGAAGTTACTTGAGTGTGTGTATGGACTGTGCTGCATAAATTAAGCTTTTATTGACTGAACCTCTTAAATGGGATAATACTAATTTGGTATGCTTGAAAGATCCCAAAATAAACCATTTTGTTTTTGCATTTCTAAAATCTCCGGGCATGTGTTCTCCAAAGCTAATCTGTAATCTCAAACGCTGTCTTGGCTTCAAAAAGAAGGTGGTATATAAGCCAAGTTTACATTTTTTTTGCTATCATAGGATTGGTAAGAAATTATGGTTTAGTATGTAGGGGTGGATATTTTACTTGTACTGTGCTGCTGTTAAGTGTTGAGATGAATATGAACACACACTTTTCTTTTTCCTACGGATTTTATCTCTGGGAAGAATTCAAGATGTTCTTGCAGGGGTCATTGTTGTCAAATAGAAACATCTTGTGTTAATATCAAGATCATCAAGGGTTTTGTGTAGCCTCTATATTTCCAGGTTTTGTAGTAACATGATCAACTTCTTGAACAATTTTATTGGCGAGCTCTTGCATGCTTATATTGGTTGATGTGATTTATGTATATTTGGTCAAATTTAGTGCATTTGTTGGTTTAAAGTTCACGTTAAGATAACTTTGGCCGGTAAGAATTTATTATTATCTTGTTATTGCCTTTTCAGTATGAATCTGAGGGACATTTTAGTCAAATATACTCACAATGTAACTACTCACTGTTGCAAGTTAAATCTTTGCTGCTCTATGCATTACCTCCTCATTTAGCATGTTGCTTAATTTTTGCCTCTGTCAGGTGTCTTTTGCTGTTGATGGGGTTCTTCTGTTGGCGTCACTTTCTATTGTTAAAGCACTCCTTGAGGTACTGCTTTTTCTATGAGCCTGTTTGTGATTTACATGTAAGCTTGTCTGTGCCATTTTAGGTCACCGGTTCATCACAAATTTGAACTCCTTAAGATCACCAGTTAGTTTGTTTCTTTTAAATTTGGGATATGCCCTCCATTGTTCAGTTCAGGTCCTAGAAATGATCTTCTTGGAACAAAACTCCACAATGGAATAAACATTGTCAACTGGCTTCATTTTGTGTATCAAATGATACATCTCCTTTGTTTTTCATTTTTCTAGTACCTTTGTGGAAAAAATATAAATTGAATGCTTTTGCTAAGATTGCTGAAATTGTAGGAAACAAGATGTGAATCTGAATAAAGTCCAATGAGCCAAAATTACAGGGTAAAAAAAAATCAAGGTTTTAACTGATGTGATGTGAATATTTGGCTAGCTGCAGGTTGCTTGCACCATTGGAGGCACTGTATTCATGGCTATTTTGCTTCTCAGAGTGGTTTTAGCGTCCATTTCTTATTTCCAGACAGGTGGGAGTGGCTTCAACCAGGATGGAGATTTTGGTGCAACACGGCCAGCAACGTGATTACACTACTGTAAAGCTATCCGTTCTTTATATAATACAAGAACAGCTTGTGTGTAGAAATATGATAACTTGTTGAAAACGACGATATAGATTTTCAGGTTCCCAGTTGTAGATTAACCCATCCTGGATGAAACTTCTCCATCTTTCTGATGTTAAATGATTACCCTGCCTCAGAATAACCACGTTTGACGATTCTTAGGCAAAACCATTGTTTGGTATAAATGCATCAAAATAAAAAATTTAAGTTACATTAAAAAAAAAAGAGTACACTTTTAATCCAACAAAAGTGAGCACACGTTGGAGCAAAAGTGGGACACGACATAAAAAACAAGCCTATTCCAGTTATTTGTTCCGCAAAAAGACAGTTCTGTTCCTAACCAGTCCTCAAAGAAGGATGACAGGAAAGACATTCAGATCAGAGCGGTCTTGTTCCGTTCTCCTGCGCTAGAATGGATTAATAGGTCAATGAATGCTATCTATGAAACGGCTCTTCGAGCGCCATTCTCATGAAGAATTTCTTCTATAATGGGATCCCTTTCTCCTCGGCGACATAAGTTAATATCAACTAGAATTTAAAGATCAAGAAGCATTTGGTCTAGCTGGTTATCAAACCTACATAGGATTTTGTGGAACCTGATGCGAACTTAATGCAATTTCCAAGTTTCTTTGTTTTTTGAGACTGGTCAAGAAAATGTTCATAAAATTAGTAAAACATGAACTTAATAATAATAATAATTATTATTATTATAAGGTCCATGTTCATCTCAATTCCTTTGACCAAGCTTGTCTTGTGGTGTTTCTGAATCTGTTCATTTTTATGTTTTCAGGGTCTGTTAAGACACACAGATGAACGATATTATTATAGTACGGGTAATGTGAACTCCGTTACAGTGCTGCGAAAGGTTTGCCTCATGAAGCTGTCGGATGGAGCAGGACCAGGTCCGTACTTTCTCGAATCATGATGTTCCAAGGACAGCTATCTATTATTATTATTTTCCTAAATAGATGATGCTGGCTACTCTGTGTAAAACTTCTCTTATGCTTGAAGCAGATTTGTGCAGTCAAATAAGAAGTAAGAAACCTGCATTTTGTGATTGTGATGAAACAATGTGGATCTAGTGGCGTTTGTTTGATAAGTAACCTCTGGGGTTCAAGTTCAACGCAAGCAAAAATAATTGTTGCAGGTGCTCATTGATCGTATATTCACACCCACTAAAGCAAAGCAACTAGAGAAACACACCCTATAATCACGACACTTGATGAAGAACTAATCTTGTCAACTTGGGAGCAGCAGCAAAGTAATTGTATAGTTTATGGAACCTAGCTAGAGTCAAAACTAGGTTTAACCTCTCTGCAAGAAAGATGAAAAGAAGACATACATATTCATGGCGGAATGCTTTAGCTCCAATTCAGATTCCCAAAATAACCGTTTTAACCTCTTCCCCATTGTTCCAAGAACCAGAGGAAGAGTAGCAATAAGATAGAAGAAGAGAGTCCCAACCCCCACAAGATAGCAGCTCCGGATGCGCAATGAGCCATAGATGACGGTGAAACTGGACATATTATAGGCCAAAGCTATGCAATAATAGATCATCCCAAGGAGCAGTAGACCAATAAGAGGCATTCTCGTAGGAACAGACCATAAGCTCAGAAGAAGTATCAATATAGAAAACACGAACAAGATGGTTAGAGAGAGTGCACTGAAAATTCTCCAAAAAGAATGGTGACGACCTTTCAGCACATCTAGGATATGCACTTCCTCTTTGCCTGCAGATTGTGATGTGCTGCCCTCCAAGGGGTTTCCGAGTAGTGCTAATGCCCCCAAAACAACTCCTGAAGGTAGTAGGAGTGTGATTTGACGCTCTCCACTGGTAGCATGTAGAAATGGGTCGATGATTGCTATCAATGAAACGGTTCTACGACCCCCGACCTTACGAAGAATTCTTTCTAGTATGACGTCCTTTTCGCCTCGATCACATAGATTAAGAGCCGTGAGACCATCTGCATTCTCAATGTTGATGTTGAGTTGGGCATAGGCCATTAATACTATGTCCTCCACTATCTGCACATCATATTCAATCAACAATATTAACAGCTTATAATTAGATGCAATTGGAGCACACCAGATAGGGTCTTACTGAAAGCAGCTTATCAGAAACTGCAATGTGCAAGATGTGGTTCCCTTCCTTATCCTTACGGTTAAGAAGCATCGTTTTCTCATCATAGCCCAAGTGGTTTAGGAGGACCTTAAACTCTTTGCATCGCTTGTGCTTAACTGCAATGTTAAGACACGTCTCGTCTTTAAGAGTCAAGTCTCTAATGGTTGTGAAGTCATTTCGTAGAATAACCAAAATCACTGGGATCCAGGAATTGGCAATTGCGTGATGCAGAGGAGTCCATCCTTTTCTATCCTTATACCGACATTGATCGGCCTTCTTCTCTAACAGCACTCTCACAACATCTTCGTGCCCATTTGCAGCAGCGAAGTGCACGGCGTAAAATCCATCCGGGTCTTTTTGCTCTACCACCAAAGCAAGATTCGCGGGAACAAAATCAATGATAGCCTTGACAATATCAGGACGACCAAGTTTAGAAGCCATAAGGAAGGGATCATCTGGTATAGGTTGTTGAGGGACTTGCCGAAGTGTGTCGTGATATAGTTGTATTTGTGTACGCATGGCTTGATTATTTTGTACAACTGATGTTGGGTTCCGCACAGCCTTTCGTAGACTCTCCATGAATTGCTACAAAGAAGGAAAGAAAAACACAAGTCAATTTGGGTTCAGCTCCAGATATGTTCTTATTTATGCACATATTCAAACAACAGGCTCCAAACCATGTCCGTCTATATAATATATATAGTTTGAAACAATAATAAGAATTGAAATTGAGCTTTCCGATATACGATAAGGACCATGAGATGCGTATGCATGAAAATCAAAACTTCAAATACGACATTAAATTGAAAACTCTCACCGTGAAGTCGAGGGGTAGTCTTCACTGGAACCAGAAGCTTAAACAGCTAGAAACTGCTTAATGAAGAAGAATATAGTTTGGTAAGAGAGTCTTGGTCAACCATTAATCTAATCTCCAAGTGTGGCCATCATGTTTTTTTTTTTAAACAATGGATTCTTAAACGAGTAAAATTAAAGTGTAAATCATCGCCCACTTAATTACCGTAATCGTGCATTTTGATATGGTGGTCTGCCACCATAACCAACTATTTCTCATCTCTTTATGGTACAGCACAACTTTTTGAGATAAAGGATGAGTAAAGAGAGTGCATGCGTAAGGTGTTTTTTGTTTTGATGATGGTTAAAGGACCACTGTGGTTGTGTTTATATAATCTAAACCCTAGTTTCACACATAATGCAAATGGTGGGTCCAAATAACAGGGAAGGATGTTTTTCCACAAGGGTATTTCCCGTTTCACACGGAACCGAATATTTTAAAGGTGATTTAATGTTTTAAAGAAATTGTAGGTGCCGGGTCGTATAATATGGTGATAAATGTAAGTACCCATTCTCCAGAGAAAGAATTAAGAAAAATAAAGATAACTATGGAAACTAAGGATATCGGGGGGAGCAAATATTCGGCTGCAAGAGGTGGTTGTGACGACGATGAAGACGATTTTGGTGCGGACAAGTTCAGCGGAGGTACGCCGGATGTGCAGGTGGCGTGGCTACTGGGACCGATTGCCGAGTCCGGCAACGTTGCCGATTTCAAATCACTGGTGAAGGCGTATCCATGTGTCTTCGAAGATATGGCAGTACGCACCGTAAATACTCCTCTGCACGTAGCGGCGAAGCTGGGCCATCTGGATCTCGTTAAAGCAATTATGGATCTAAGGCCTCGTTTGGCAGAGAAGTTGAACCGGGACGGGTCAAGCCCCGTACACCAGGCGGTTGAATCGGGGCAGTTTGAGATAGTAGTGGAGCTTTTATCTCGAAACCCAGAGCTGTACCGGTTGAGGGACTGCCATGGACGAACGCCACTCCACTGTGGCGCGGCTCACGGGAAGGATAGGGTTGTTGAGGCGTTGATTGAGTTCGCGTGTTCAACACGCCTAGACTGGGAAGACGATGGTATGGAAGAGGTAACAGATCGAGGAGAGACTCCCCTTCATCTGGCCGTGAAGCATATTCGAACTTTCCAAATCTTGATGCGGCTGCTAGATCAGCAGCATGATGATGCTCTATCAAGAGAGCTTCCGGAGGAAATGAGGAAGCGTAGGGAAAAACTGTTGTATGAGTTGACGGACAACCCAGACAACACTGTCAACCAACTAGCATACTCCCAAAATGTGTACAAGGTACGTAGTCGTTTACAGTCTTTTCTTTCACCACTGTTTTTATAAGAGTTATCAATTTTCTAAATGTTTTAAGTTGATACTATGAACAATTTTTAGTTTACAATGTAATGATAGCTAAATTTTTTAAGACAGAAGTTGAAAATGCCTCTAATCAGTATAACTAAATTTAATACTTAGGTATATTTTAAAATGACTTTGCTATTTAATTCAAGGAAATTTTTGTATGTTTTAGAAGATACATAGAGGTTTTCTTTTAATATGTAATAACAAAATTGGTATTTTTTAAAAATATTTGAGAAAGTTGTGTTACTAAATTTGTCCTTTGATACTAAACAAAACTGACGGTATAAGAAAAATATCATTCACAGTACGAATTTATAATGAATGGTATTAATTTGCAGTTCTTGGAGGTCCTAACTAAACCATCAATGGCAACTGGTTTATCCGCATTTGTTCTTGCAGCTATTCTAGTGAGTATGCAGGTAAGTAATTTATAGACTAAATCATATATTATAAGCAATTAATTTTTCCACATATTTTATATTTTGTATATGGGATACCTATATATGGTGTTTGTTGATGTTGACATCTATGTAGGAATATGACATACACTATCATTTTTATAATTTAAATATTATATCAACAATATATACCGTTGATCATAATTTAAAATACATGTTTGTACAAAAAATAATGATAAAATACATACAGTGACATACATGTGTTAAATCATATACAAGTCTGGAAATTTGATAGTGTATATACCAAAATATATGTTTAGGTCAAATTTATTTTGGTGGACTATTTTTTAAAGTTTCAATGTTTTGATCTCCACCTCATTTAAAAGTTTTATTAATTAGGCTTTGCAGTCAAGCCAATCCAACGGCGGGAAGATTGCTTTTTTTTATATGTGAGTTGATCAGACAGTGCCCATTCACTACATCCCTCCTTTTTATTTTTGGCGTTACTTATCACGCTTTCAGACGGAAATGAGTGATCCGGTAAGTAATTTACCGCAAAATCATATATCACACTTGCACTGATTTGATTCAAACACCCTATTGGAAAGAAATGGAAAATCTCTGCTGAGTTTTCGCAAATTGTTGTTATTTTTCGCTCTTTCTAAATTTTAATATGTCAATTTTGGTTTCCTGTGCAGGAGACAGATAATAAATGAAGTGTTTAAAAATTCAGGTCAAATGACAAATGTCAGGAGGAAGGCCGTGAAAGCAGTGTGCGGGAAAGAAGTTATGGACAGTGGCGACTCTTGAATTCATAGCATAAAAGTTTGGTTCTGTATTGTATATCACTTGTTTGCATATTCTCTATGCTCATGTTATCTTGTTTCATGAATAATATTATGAGACTCTCTGTGTCTTGAAATGTGGAGAATATACTAATCTATGTAGTTTAGTGGAGGTTCAATCAAAATCCTAGTAACCTTTGAGGTCAAGTTCAACCTAAGCAAGAGACTTGCAGCAAAAGATAGACTAGGTCTGATCAGCAATTACTGTATATATATTAGAACAAGGTTAATGCAACATTTTGGTCACGACGCCAGGCGTAGAGTGAAAGAGAAAGCATCCAGTGGAGCCGATGCCAGACGTAGAGTGAAAGAGAAAGTGTCGGGTGAAACGCTTTTGCCGGCTCCAAATTTGGTGTGGACGTCAGGCGCTGACACAACCACTCCTAGCTTACACATGTTGAGTGAAATCAGAAAAGTAAATAAATGATTTAATACAATGAATTAAAAAAAAAATAAGAAAGAGGATAAAGCACGACTTTTTTTAGTTCAACATTGGATTATACAGGAGACCTATGTCCGCGCCGCAACAGTTTCTCACCTGGTTAGATTGTTTCTCTTTCATAAGTGGTTGACGTTTTCTCCCCCTATCATTAATCTTGCTCTGAAAATAAAGTAGCTGAAGAAACTATTTTTAATCACAAAACTTAATAAGATAAAACAATCTTGTTAACCTGAGACTCAAGTAAGCTTATAGCAATACAGTGATATAGTTTATTGAACCTAGCTGGAGTCAGGACAAGGATTAACATAGATGTAAACATTCCATTCTTAAATAATCAGCATTCTCTTACAAAAGCATTACTTGTTCTGAAGGTTTCTGTTTCAGTAACAATACAGAGAATAGCACAAGCATCACTATATTTCACAACACAAATCATTAGTGCTCAGTGAATTCAGAATCCCAATACACAGCACAACCATATATAGCCCCAACATTTTGATGCAGAACTTGAATAATCAGTGTGTCCCTTCACTTGAAGTGAATCAGTATATTTCACAAGCTTCACTTCTTATTCCTCTTATTACCATTTTCACAATGATGTTCTTCATTATGATGTCCTCTCGAAACCACCTCCCACCTGCATATGCAACCACTCCGGCGAAGAACCCCGCACGTACTCCCTCGAGGTTTGTGAACCAAATGCTACGCCAGTCGTGTCAAATGCTTGCTGCGCAAACTGAAACACCAAATCTACTTGTTACTATAACAAAATGACAAGAAAAATCGAAGGCCAACACTTCGAAGGAATCTATTTTTTTATCGACTAAATCAGATGTAGCAAAGTATTTGGTTTCAAGACCATACTTACGTACGTGAAAACAAGGGAGCACCAAACATATTTTTATTCTTAAATAACTTTTTAAGATCCGTTATGAAGAAGGGAGCTCTAAATTTTTGAGACCCTTACCTTGAGAAAGGCCTCAGAAGAATTGAATAGAGAGAGAGACTCAGAGGAATTGAACCCAGATCTCTTGTGCTTGATCAATCCGACAAACAAACTCCGGTTAAAGAAATCTAATTATAAACAACAAGAACTCAAAATCTATAAAAACTACAATATCTCGATTACCTACCAGATTCACCAAAGAAGATAAGTCTTGGTGTTCTTAATTACTTCTTAAGCTAACAAGAAGAAGGAACTACGAGTCTTGACTCAAATCATCAAGTATAAACCTTTACCCACTCCTCTGATAAGAGAGGAGGTTCAGAAATATGAACACAAATTAATTAAATTAACATTTGAACAAGGAAACCAAATCTTGCCACATATTCCCAATATTGGAAGTCATTCCTGAATTAGATAGTGCAACCAAATCAATAAGACTCGAAGGAATTAAGTAATTTACTCTTTCAGCTAGACTGTGGCTATCAGTAGCTTGCCCTCTTCTTGCTCTCACCTGGATATAATCTTGCTTTGGT